>JAOTAY010027785.1:0-26787 GCA_025629805.1 Erythroxylum baracoense | reverse complement strand
AAGAAACCCTAGTTTTGGATGCTTATAGGAGAAGTTATACCAATAGCCCCGAAGCAAGTATATGTGTAAAGTGAGGACTCACCCACGCTGATCATTGAGGGATTCAGGTTGAAATGTAGGAATGGACTAGTCGACTATTCTAAGAGCTGAACGGAGATGAGAAAAGGGGAGTTTGAGAAGAAAATTCGATAGTGGTCAAGGTGTTCTCTTTGGCAGATAACTTATATATTAAGGTATTCTGCATGCGAGTTGGACTCCGAACTCTGGGTCTGATAATTTTATGGTATCAGAGCAAGTAGGAGTTAGACTCCGATAACGGGGTCTGACATGGCATCTTTAGGGACATATAAGAGCATTTAGACATGATATATGGTAATAATTTTGTATATTGATCACAAGTATTGTTTGATATAGGTCATCCGTTATAAGAGATCAAGTCTCAAAGTCAGCTGACCTTGAGTCCATAGGAGCCAATAGAGAGTCTCTGGTACCTCAGTCAGAACAGATGCCTCCGAGAATTCCTGAGAGAAGGGAAAAGAGGTATGATAAGCTACAAAAACAGGGGGCTGTAGACTTCTATGGAAGTACAGACCCTGCAGAGGCAAAAAGTTGGTTGGAGAGAACTAAACGGGTGTTTGATCTGATGGACTACGAATTCGATGAAAGATTTGATTATGCAGTTTCGCTATTGCAAGGTCCAACATATTAGTGGTGGAAGACTATTCTTGGTAGTTCTGCCCGATCGTGTAGACTGAAGTGGGAAGACTTTTTGAAAGTTTTTAAAGAGAATTATATGCCAAAAATCTACCTGGATCAGAAAATGAAGGAGTTCCTCAATCTGAAACAAGGGAACTCCACAATAGCAGAGTATGAAGTACAGTTCAATGAGTTGAAGGGGTATGCTACAACTTTGATCCCGACGGAGGAAGACAAATTTAGACGGTTCGAGGATGGACTGAGTGAATATGGAAATCAGAATGAGGTTAGCCATTATCAATCTTAGTAGTTTTGTTGAACTGAGAGCTGCATCGATTCGAATTGAGCAGTTACTAAAGGATGGGCAAGTAGAGTATAGACAGGAGCCCAGAATGAAGAAATCTGGAGAATTAATTCTCAATTTGAATCTAGTAGAAGATTTAGTAAACATTAGGCAGATAACCATGATCACAACAAAGATCAAGACAGTCAGGGTTTACGCCAAGAGGTGGCTTTGGCTATTCTGGTAGAGGTTAGTTGTTTAGAGGGCAGACATATAGCAGGCAACCATCACAGATGCCCAGTTGTGAGCATTGTGGAAAAAAACATGGTGGGGAATGTTAGAGGTTAACGAGAGCTTGTTTACATTGTGGCTCTCATAAGCATCAGCTTAGAGACTGTACTGTAATTTCTGGAGCCCAGTCAAGAGTGAGAGGGGGCTCAGTGACTGAGACAACTATCCAGTAAAGTAGAGCTAGTAGAACGGGATAGAGAGGTAGAGGTAGAGGCAAAACTAGTTCCGCAGGTCCTAGTGTTAGGAATGAAGTGTGGAGTGATCAGCCACACTCCCAGCCCAGAATTTTTGTTATCACTAGACAGGAGGCTCAAGACTCCCTAGATGTCATTGTAGGTGTGTTACATGTCTTTCAATTTGAGGCATTTGCATTGTTAGACGCTGGGTCTACATATTCATTCATCACCATGCATCTAACATCTGGACTGCATTGTAAGAGAGAAATGTTGAACCATGGTTTAGTGGTGAGTACCCCAGTAGTAAGTAATACAGTAATTGGTGAGGTTTGTAAAGGATGCATAGTTCGAATTGACCAAGCAGAGTTAGAAGCTAATTTGATTGTATTGTAGTTGAAGGAAATAGATATTATTCTAAGTATGGATTAGCTCATTGCTCATAGGGCGGTGATGAACTGTTATACTAAGGAGGTAGTTCTTGAATCTCCTAATCAGCCGAGAGTGGTATTTCGAAGAGTTAGTCAGTCAGTGCCAGCTCGACTAATTTCATTCATGAGTGCCTTAAGATTGATCCGAGGTAGATGTGAGGCTTATTTGTCCTACGTAGTTGATACCCGGAATGAACTAACTATTCAGAATATTCCTGTTATTAAGGATTTCCTATATATGTTTCCTGCTGAACTATCAGGTTTACCCCCAAAAAGGGAGACGGAGTCTACCATTGACCTTGTTCCAGGTACCACTCCTATATCAATTCTTTCATATAGGATGGCACCTGTGGAACTGAAGAAATTGAAGACCCAATTACAGGAGTTGTTAGATAAGGATTTTATTAGACCCAGTGTGTCACCCTGGGGAGCTCCAGTATTGTTTGTAAAGAAGAAGGATGGAACTCTAAAGTTGTGTATTGATTATCGGCAGTTGAATCGGGTAACAGTTAAGAATAAGTACCCATTGCTGAGGATTGATGATTTGCTTGATTAGTTATAGGAAGCTCAGGTGTTTACAAAGTTAGACTTGAGATCGGGATATTATCAGTTGAAAATAGCTGAGGCTGATGTACCAAAGAGTGCATTTAGAACAAGATATGGGCACTTTGAGTTTTTGGTGATGCCGTTTAGATTAACTAATACCCTTTTAGTTTTTATGGATTTGATGAATAAGGTATTTCAACCTTATTTAGATCGCTTTGTGATTGTATTTATTGATGATATTTTTGTCTATTTGAAGTGCAAAGAGGAACATGCAGAACATCTGAGATTGGTTTTACAAATAATAAGGGAGAAACAGTTGTATGCCAAATTCAGTAAGTGTGAATTTTGGCTTGATCAAGTAATATTCTTGGTCACATTGTATCGGGTCATGGCATAAAAGTAGAGGCAGTGATGAAGTGGGAAGTTCTGAGAAATGTGACTGAAATTTAGAGTTTCCTTGGATTAACTGGTTATTACAGAAGGTTTGTCGAGGGGTTTTCACTGATCTCATCCCCTTTGACAAAACTTTTGAGGAAGAATATGCCTTTTAGATGGAATGATGATTGTCAGATGAGTTTTGAGGAGCTAAAGCATCGATTAACTACAACACCAGTGTTAGCTATTCCATTTGGATATGGAGGATATGTTGTATACAGTGATGCTTCACACTAGGGTTTAGGATGTATACTGATGCAGTATGGCAGGGGTAATAGCATATACATTTAGACAGTTGAGGTCTCACGAGATTAATTACCCGGTACATGATTTAGAGCTTGCTGCTATAGTATTTGCTTTGAAGATTTGGAGATACTACTTGTATGGTGAAACTTTTCAGGTATTTACTGATCATAAAAGTTTAAAATATTTGTTGAGTTAGAAGGAGTTGAATATGAGATAAAGGTGATGGATAGAATTGTTGAAAGATTATGATTGTACAATTGAGTATCATCCTGGAAAAGCTAATAAGGTAGTTGATGCATTGAGTAGAAAATCCAATAGCAATGTAGCATAGATACAAGCCTCAAGGTTACCAAACCTAGTACAATTGAGGGCATTAAATGTTGAATTGAATTTGGGTCAGAATGAAGTATTAGTAACTACACTAAAGCTTAGGCCAATATTACATGAGAGAATCAGAAAAGCTTAGAATGTGTATAAGAGCCACATGCTCACTAGTAAAATGATGCTATATGGGTTATAATGGACCGATTAACTAAATCGGCCCATTTCTTACCAGTGAGAGAGGATAGCTCACTAGACCAGTTGACACGAAAGTATATGTATGAAGTGAATAGACTATATGGGGGTTCCGGTGTTTATAGTATCGGACAGGGATCCCAGATTTACTTTAAGATTTTGGAAGAGTCTACAGTCAGCCATGGGGACGAAGTTGAACTTCAGTACTACATTTCTTCCTCAAACAGATGGGTAGAGTGAGAGGACAATCAATACTGTTGAGGATATGCTTAAAGCATATGTATTGGAGTTTCAAGGAGCTTAGGATTAGTGCATATCTTTGATTGAATTTGCTTACAATAACCACTACTACAGTAGTATTAGAATGGCACCTTATGAGCCATTGTATGGCAGAAAATGTCGATCGCCTATATATTTGGATGAGGAAGGGTTGGGAATGATAGAAGGCCCAGAATTGATACAAGATACAGTGGATAAGGTGAAACTGATCCGAAGTCGAATAAAAGCAACACAAGATAGACAGAAGAGTTATATCGATCAGCACAGAAAGGATATAGAATACTGTGTCGAAGATAAAGTGTTTTTGGGAGTCTTGTCTTGGGGAGGAGTGTTGAGATTTGGCAAGAAGGTTAAGTTGAGTCCTAAGTACATAGGTCCTTATGAGATCCGTGAAAAGATAGGACAATTGGCATACATATTAGCCCTACCAAGTGAAATGTCTGAGATACACAATGTATTTCATGTGAGCATGCTTAAGAGGTATAAATCTGATTTGATGCATGTATTACCGGCTCAAGAGGTTTACATTGCTAGTAAGTTGAATTATGTTAAGGAGCCAGTCAAGATAGTGGGATATTAGACAAAATAGTTGAGGAATCGGGTAATTCCATTGGTGAAAGTCCTGTGGAAGGACCACTCTAGTGAGGAAGCAACTTGAGAAATAGAAGAGCATATGAGAAAGCAATATCCCCACCTGTTTCATAAATCAGGTAAGAATTTCGAGGACAAAATTTCTTAAGGAGGGGAGAATTGTAACATCTCATTATCCCATGATTAGGGTTAGAACCCTAGGATACTATATATGAGAGTTTATTGGGAATCTAGAATTACATTTCATGCATTATATGGCATACACATACACATGAATAATGTTGTCACTCATGAAAATAATTATACATGCATTCATTGACATTTTGCGAGTATAAGTGATTTTAATGTGATTAAAGTGTGAATTATGGATTAATTGTCTTGAAAATTGAATTGGTGTGTATTCAAATTAATTTCACATTTTGGTGACATTTCAGATATTTTGGAAATTTATCGAAAATTTAGAGTATTTTAGACTAAGGAAAAATGTAGAAATAAGAGACAAATAGAAGGGTGACATTTGGTAGCTTAAATGTGTGACAAATGGACTAGTAATTAATTAACAAATGGACAAATTACTGTATGACAAGTGGGCCAACCTTAAAATGACATGTGGACTACTTAATTAGTGACTAATGGCGGCATCTTGAGTGGAGTAGTGGCAGCATCTTGAGTGGACAAATGTAAGACATGCCATAGGATAAATGTTGTGTTGTAATGGTGACACCTAGCATGTGATCTCACAAGTTTCAGCAACAAAGTTTTTCTACTTTTTTCTTTTGTTCCTTCACCAAAATTGCTCCTTCTTCTCTCTGAAATTTTGCCTGAACCCTAGCCAAATTTCTCCACCAAAACCATCTTTTTACCTTGCACAAAATAGCCAAGAAAACTAGCTGAAAGTTACCTTCATCTTACTGTCCAAAAACATCTTGTTTCCGTCTTAAGTTTGTGATGAATCTTGCATGCTTGGAGGCTTAGTGAATCTGGAATTTTGAAATGAGTTAGAAGCATAAAAGATAAGTAACAATCTAAGCTTTATAACATGTTAAATGGTATGAGAATGATGTTTGAATTGGAATGAATTGCATGAAAGGTTGCTGATGAACTGTGCTGGAATATTTTATATGGTGTGTTTTACTAAACATACATCTGTATTTTGGCTATAGTGTGATATGTGAATATCCAAATTGGATGAATTTTGATGGAGAGTAAACTAGACACATATGGCTACATTTTTTATGAAGGAATATAATTTGAAATCTGTCCATACGAGTCCTAAAATTTGGATTGAATTTGATAACTGTGTACTATTGTGTTATGAGAACAGTCTGTAACCATTTGGTTATAACTTGCAACAGTCTGTAACCAAAATCTATGAATTTCATGTCATTAGAAACTTCAGACATTTTGGAACATTTGATTGTAGGACGGTTTTGCCTAAATATCTCATTTGGTAGGTCATAATGGTCATACAAAACTGACCCGAAAATCTGTCTTAAACAGCATTTGGAAGTTTAGAGTCCTAGGTCAAAATTGTGGTTTCAATTTTATCTTCCTCGTTTGGCCAATTTTTCATATCTTTAGGGCATAAACATGAAGAAACGCAAAGAATGAAAGTTGTAGATATAGGTCTTAGCGTGACTTATGTGGAATTAGTTTGATAAAATAGTGACTAGAGCTTGAGTTATACTTGTGTTGCTAAGACTACCTGTGATAGACTCCTATACAGGAACCTTTTTGGGGACTTTAGAGCTCGAATTAGTCAAAGTATAAAACATGAAAAATGATTATTGATGTCTTATTAATGCTTCTTTGAAACAGTTTAGCCAGAAGATATCTTGATAAGTTTATATAGTTTTTTGAAATCATAACTTTAAAAAGGGACTGTTTTGATGAGGATGAGTTCAAATCTAGAAATTTTGATTTGTTTAAGGAATAAATGAGTTATTTTAATTCAAATATGATCTAAAGAAAATAAGAAATGTGTATAAGGTATGGATGAATGAACATTGAAGATCAAAGGGTATTTATGAATGAGAATTAGGTGAATGATGAGTTTGTGTTTCTGGAAACTTTTGGTGAATATATAGATGTAGCTTGTTAAAATCTCATATATAAATTACGAATTGTGTGAGTGTAAAATATGAGTTGATAATGATATAAAGATGTTCTCATGAATGAAATGTGATTCAAATTATGTAAGTGATCAATTGGGAATGATTGAATGAGAGCTAGGAAATTGTGAGAGTGAACTATTATACTCCATTACATAAAGCATGTTCATATAAAGGAGTTGTGACCGGAGTAGCCAATGTGAAAAGAGCTTTAAGCTTAGTTATGCACATCAGAGCCTCAGGCTCATCTATTAATGAGCTCAATATCTACTATGGATACAAGACAATACTGAACAGAGCCCAGTATCTACATCAGATGCGGGACAGTGAAATAGGCACTCCGTCGCAACAATGTTAAAATGAAATGAGCTCATTTGCTTTTTAATTTGTATCTTCAATTGTGTTCATGATATGGATTGCAAACGAATGTTAAATTATGTTGTGTTGATATGGAGAAATGCTTATGACTTTGATGGTGATATGAAGAATTGTGATAAATGAATGTTATGTTCTGAAATGATTACATCATATTTTTGCATTCAGAATATACTTCTGGAATGACTAAAAAAGTATTGTATTTTTAAATGCTTCTTGTATTATGATGTAAATTGTAGAATATAAGTTATAGCTCTGAATGAAGTGTTACTTTGATTGAGAAGAATGTTATTCATTGATATATATGTGTCTTTTATTTTGATTGAACACATCGATGATGGTTCTCTCACTAAGTTCACAAAACTCACCAAAATTGCAATATTGATTTTCAGGTACTAAGAGGAGACCTTGCTAGTAGAGCAAGCTAACTGAAGTTTAATACTGCCTATTTTGGATCAAAATATGGCTCAAAGGTCTGGTCAGCTATCATCTGAGGATTTTATATAGAGTACTTTGTATAATTGTCATTTCATATAGAATCTTTTGTTTAAAACAATGTGATCTTAGAAGGTTTCTGTAATGTAAATATATTAATGGTTTATAATGAAATAACAGTGTAAAACATCTTTTAGTAATGAAGTGAGAAAAGTTGTTTTTACGATTACTTCTGATGTGTATGATGCTATATTAAATGACTGTGATTGTTTTATCATGCCATTCCTGTAGGGTCTATGTTCAGATATTCTCAAGAATTTCGAGCATATGTCCTATGGTAGTGGTGTGTTACAAATTATTCCTCAGGATTCAGTTTACCCTTGTAGACGCCCAACAGTTCAGGTATTTCCTCTATAAATTTGGTCAAATGCCTCTGCAAGAACACTTTCTCCTTAGGAAACAACAACGAACGCATACTTTTATCTTCCATGATCAGGCCTTTTGATTGTAAGAGGTTTACCACTTTAAACCTTGGGATCATTTTATTCTCCAAATTAAAAAAAAAGACTATAGGGAATTACATAATCATCTCTGAAGCATTCCCCATGTTGTTCAGAAAAAAGTCCATTGTTTTAGTAATTTTCTTCTTTGACAGTAACAGACAATAAAGATGTTTCCTAAATGTAGTAAGTATAATGTCTTTTGACCAGCCCCACTTTATATATACATCAAAGCACAACTTCATTATCAACTTGATGCACTTCCCTAAAAGTGCATGTGTTCCCAATACAAAAGTTGATTTATTAGGATCAAATTCCATTTCTTTGATCCCTTTCACACCTTTGCTAAACCTTTTATGACTTTGAATAAGAGTTTGCGAAAAATTCATCAATAATATCAGATTGTTATGCCTTTGTATATATGTTTGAAATCAATAAAATATAATACCCTTATCAAAGAACATTTGGCATCCGAAACGCCCAACGCCCATATATAACACCACGTGCATGATATTTCACTTGATAAGAATTTATCAAAATTGAGATATTGTTTCCAATGTTAATGTACATCCAAAACAAGTAAATCACTACAACCTACATGTGTTAAAATTTTATAAAAAAGAAAATTGAAGGCATGCATATATTATGTGTTACTTACATTAGAAAAATAAAAGTCAAGTGAAATAACATAAACTTGTTATTAATTTTTTCCTAACGGGTACCAACTATTATGTACTGATTTTATTACTTAACCTTACAAAAGATAAAAAACGAAAAGATAAGTGTAAAGGCATAAATTGTTACTAACTACAGTGCTGCTTACTTAAACAACCTATTATGTACTGATTGTGTTACTTTTCCTTAAAAAAGACAAAAAGACAATTGTTGTAACCAATTTTACAAACTTTGCATGTTACCTAAAGTCAATTTCCTATGGCCTTATGTTAACTTAGCTCTTATATATTCCACCATTCTCCTTAACTTCTGGTCTACCAAATTTCTTATAAATTATGGAGACTCCACTTCAATTTAGACTTGAGTATACATGTAATCATAATAAGTAGTGAAGTTCACCTAATATTGAGAACAACTAATGAACATATACTTACCTTAGACATGTATATGACTTATGTGTTAGTTGGCACCATAAAGTTGCATTAGTTTTGATTATTCTAAAATATTGCATTTTCATGACTTCTTTCTTTTATAGGTATTCCATAGAAATTGATTATGCCATATAAGCATAATTGTAGATATTTGTGGCATAGAGTATATAAAGGATGTAATTTTTAATATAAATTTTACCTAGTTGGTATTTATTGTGTGGTAGAAGTGTGAAGACTAGGTAAGTTTTAAACATAATTATGGATATTGTTATAGAGATTGATTGAATTTCATTTTAATTTATCACTTTAACTCTTCTATCATGTCCATGCACTTATATGTAGTTTAACATTTAATATGGTGTTCTTATGATTATTTTAAACATTATTTAGCATTAAATATTTTGTAGAAATTGTTGTGATTGATGTCACTTATAGGTAATTACATTTAGTGATGGATGCTTTGAATAATATGAAAAATTCTAATGATTATTTGGAAATGAATGAAAAAGATAGGGTATGAAATGATACAATAGAGATTTATTTAATCTCATTGATGGTTGAACAAGAGAACAAGGGAAATTGAATGACTAATATCTTTTTCTACTCTAATTGGAAGAATATTAAGGTAGGTCTTCAAACAAAAGTCAATAAGGAGTATGCTAATGTTCAATTGAAGAATAGGTATAATGGATTAAGGGCCAGATTGAAGAACTTTAAGAACTTACTCAAAGAAATAAAAATCGGTTACAACTCCTTTAACAGTAAATTTAATGTTATAATTGAATAATAGGATATTAAAATTTTTGAATGGGAATCCTGTAAGGATTTATGAAAACTTAAGAATGAGAAAAATAATCTTCTTAAGCTTATGTGATGAATTGAAGAATTTAGGAGGCTTAAAGGTAACAAGTTATTTGATTGTGGAGGAATAAGTAGCAATTTTCTTAATGACTATAGGGCATAGTCAGACAACTAGAGTAAATGTAGAACGCTTTCAACATTCGACCTGGACAATTTTGAAGTACTTATACAAATTCTTATATGCAGTTAACCGTCTTGTAAAAAGAGTCATTACTCTACGATCCTTTACCATTACAACTCCTAAGATTCAATATAATTCGAAATTCTTTCCATAATTTTAGGTACATTTATATATTTAATTACTATCTTAATAATGTCCTTATTATTAATAATTATTTTAATATTATACTTTTATTTTTTAGGATTGTATAGGAGCAATAGAGGGTACATATATTAATGCACATGATCTGGCCAGTGAAAAATACCATACAGAGGTAAAAGAATTGATCTAACCCAAAATATTGTGTGTTATTGCTTATTTGGCTTGCGTTTTACTTATGTAATGGCTAGATGGGAAGGTACTATAAATGACTCACGAGTTCTTTTAGAAACAGTGACAAATCCAGCGAATCGATTTCCATTGCCTCTATAAGGTATTATTGTAATATCCCAGTTTGATTATTATACTGTATAATGCGCACTGTATGCATTTTATTCAGTATGCTCTATTTATGGTATACTAGTGCATTTTAAGCATTTAAATATATTACTGACTTTATAACAAAGTCATAAATGAACCAAAGATAGTTCTAGACTTGACCAGAAATTTTTTAGAAATTTTTCAAAAAGCTACGAGATGAATCTGATTAAGCTTTAAAATTCTTGAAATGTGCTTTAGAGATTTAGGTGACACTTTTAAATGAAATCCATACAATTTGGTGAATAGTGTTTTTCAATAAATTGTGAATTCAATTAATAGTAATTTTGCTTGAATAGTAATTTTGGGGACCTAACTCTAAAAATGTGAAAAATATTTGGAATAGGTATTAGAGTCTAATGATACTAAAATGGATCAAAAATAAGTCCAATCGGATGAATTTCGAGAGTTATGAAAGTTTAGGACTAAAATAGCATTTTTGTAAAATAATGGGTATTAGAACACATTTGAAAATTTTAAAGCACTAAGTATTGACCCGAACTAAAGTATTTCATTATCAATTTAATGATAAAATAGTTGTGGAATATTTTTGGAATTTAATTTGATAAGTAGGTGAATTAAATTCATTAAAGGGGAAAAATGATCTTTTTATCAAACAAAATGATTCCAAATTCCTCATGTGCATTACACGGGAATATTTCCATATGATAAGCATGCATTAATAGGTTTGGAAAGTAACCAATCAAAAGGTGACAAGTGGCATGCGTTAAAGTGTAAATATGAGAAGTATTGGTAAAGTTGTAATTATAAGATGTTATTAAGGGCACTGGTGTGAAAAAATGGAAATAAGCAATGTTTTCATCTCTTTAAAGAAGGTGTGGCCAACCATTACTGGAGATAGGAAGGAAGAGAGAGAAAAGAAAAGAAAAGAAAAAAGAGAAGCGGGAGCTTCGGCTATGCCATGGAGAAGTGATCTAAAGAGTCTTTCATGATCTTCCACCTCCAATCAAGCATCTAACAAGATCCCATAGCCATCTAAGTGAAGAGGAAGAAGAAAATGGTTTAGTATGCTTACCAGTTTTGTTGAAAAATTAGATTTGTTAGGTTATAGTTTAGATTTGGTTTTGATGGTGTGAATTGCACCCTTATGATTTGATATGAAGGTTTTATTGCATTGGAAGTGATTAGGAGTATGAAATCAAGAAAACTAGTGTGTGGAACCTTGTTCAAATTTGGTGAAAGGTAACATCCATTGCCTAAAGTGTTTTATTTTGCCATTTGAATGTTTAAGATTAATGAATGGAATTAGGAAGCTAGTTTAATGATGGAAGAATGAAAGAAAAAACATGGAAATGATTAGAGAAAATTTTGGCCATGGCTAGGATTTTTAATGTGTTATGATCCAAAATTTTATTTTGATATTGTATGATGTTCATAACATGATTTTGATGCCAATGAAGTAAAGAAATGAAAAGGAATTGACTTGGAATTGGTTTTTGATGAATTTGGCCAAGGGTGCATGATTATATAAAAATTTGTTAATGAAATTTTATGGCTTAAATGTGTGCATTAAAATTTCATAGAAGTGATTTTCAGTTGGTTTTAAGGGCTAGAAATCAAATGGAATTGAATTGGAAAAGTTTAACATAAAATATGTTAAGTTTAGCCTTAAGGGCATTTTTGGTATAAAAATATGGCTACGATGTAATGATTGTGAATGTGATTAAGGATGGTCATTAAGTGTATTTGTGGTATTGGAATTATTAAATGAAGTGTTGTGTTATTATTTAGAGAAAAAAATTAGTGTATGTGGAAAGTAATGAAGTTGACATGGTTTATGGTGTATTTGACTGGAAAATGTATTAAGGAGTTGAATGTGTTGAGTAAGTTTTACAATTGAGGTGTTGATCCCAGTAATTAGCTAAACTAGTTGAATCCTAACTTTGTCTAAGGTCTAAAAGTTGTAATTAAAGTGAAAATAAAATGAATAGAAAATTAAGCAATTAAATATGCTTTGATTGAGAATGAAATTCTAAAATTAATGTAAGGAAATCAAAATTGAGCACAATCACTTAACAATTGAAAATCACACAAGGAAGACTAGCTAGTTATGAGAAGAGGGGATTTATCCTATCTTAATTGCTAACTTAATTACCTTTTGAGTTAATGGGTATCGAACCTAGAATTTCACAAGGTTGATTATCCTCCCTCAAGACCTAATCATTAAAACGTAAATCATAGTTCCTAATTGAATCTGAAGTTCAAAATTTGCAATCTCTCAATTAACAAAGCAGCCCATGTTCTAATTAGTTCTTAAGAACCCTAATCGACAATTGAGTCCTCACACAATATCTCTTTTTGTATAACTACCAATTAGGTTGTTTATGTGATCAATAAGGTTGTTAACTCTTATTATCCAACCTATTCATGTTACTATTGGTTCACTCTCTCGATTTGTTACCAAAGTATGCAAAATCAACAAGTAATCACATCACCCAAACACATTAACAGAAAAAGTAATCAAATCACCATTGATTCAAGAATAAATCCCAAATGAAGTTTCGAATATCCTTAAACAAATATTCATCATCCTTATATTCATCTCATGCATCAAATGAAATAAATATAAGAAGAATTAAGAAAATTAACTTGGAAGGATGGTTGGACTGGCTGGCAGCAGCAGCAGCTCCTCTTCTTCTTCTTCCTCTCTTCTCTTCTCTTCCTTCTTCCTTGGCTTCTTTCTTTAAATGGTAAGATGGAGGCTCCTTGATTAGTTCATCTCTTTTTCCTTTTATATTCTTTTTTCCTATTCGGGTAAAAACTAGGTTTTACCTAGGCTAAAAAGTCCAAAATAACCCTCCAAAAATAAAAATGGAAGTAGATCCTTACGTTTGTATTGTGCCTATCAAGATCGTGGAAGGTATGTCATGATCATGGCCTTTGAAAATGGGTTTTTTCATGATTGTGACCCATAAATTGGGCTTCTATCATGATCGTGGCGCATTCAGTCACGATTGAGGCCATGTCTTGCTTGCTTCTATCATGACTATAACTGGGATGTCACGATTGTAACCTTGGCTTTTCCTCTAAGCTTTCTTCAACTTCTCATAATCTTCTTCATATGATCTTAAACACTAAAAAACATATCAAAATACGCCAAATGCATGAAAATAAAGTGCAATAATATGCTCTAAACTACATAACACTCAAAAACATAAACATATAATCACATTGACACAATTCTAAACCTAAACATGCATAAATCATCTAATCAACAACTAAAAACACACTAAAATACCCATTAAAACATAATGTAAACTATAACTATACAAATGTATTCGTATTAGGATTTTGGATCATAAATCAAAACCAACTAAAAGATTTCGAAGTGGTGAAAAGGAAATTAGCCAGTTATAAGTGTATTTTGAATTGTTTTACATGAATAAATTCTTTGGAAAAAAATTTACGACATATGATTTTAAATTGCATGATTATGAATTTTATGTGAATGATACATTACAAGTGAATATTTCTAGTATAATTTTACATTTTAGCAATATATGAATTGAAGTTTGAAAGTCAAATTTCATACGATTTGAAATTGCATTGGAATTATGTTATTGGTTGATAAAAAGGAAATGAGTTTTTAGCTTGTAGTACACCGTTAGGTTTTATACATGTTATTATATCGGTGTATAGTGGTTAACCTAGTATGGGTAGGTGATGTAGACCTATGCAGCTCTGTAACTAGTGGTTAACTAGTTACGGATAAGTGATGTAGAACCAGCTCCGTAACTACCAGTTAACTAGTTACAGGTAAGCGATGTAGAACCACCTCTGTAATTAGTGGCTAACCAATTGTGGGTAAGCGAGACAGAACTAACTCCATAATTACTGATATATAGCGATTAACCTAGTACATGTAAGCAATGTAGAACCAATTCCGTAACTAGTGGTTAACCAGTCGCAAGTAAGCAATGCAAAACTCGCTCCATGACTTTATACCTAAGGGTACCATTGGGCAAAGAAGTTATTGGTGGGCTATGTCGTGTAAGAAAGTTCTTGAAAATAATAATACTGCCACTATTTATTTTTAAAAGTAATTTGAGAGGCAACATATGGTACCAATTCTAGTGGTTGACTTATTTTCAGTATAAAAGTTTTCAAAAAACTTATTGCCACCATTGTTTATTATTTAAGGAAAAAGGAAAATGGAAAATGGAAAATTTTTATTATGATTTTAATTTTGAAAAGAATTTCGAAATAATGTTTAAGAAAAAGTGAAGTTATGTTTGATGATATGTTATTTTAATACCAGATTGTATGATGCACGAATGAATTTTTATGACAATTATTTTATCGTGAACATTATTATTATATGGGAATATTTTAGTTATGTTGTTATGAAAGATTTCATTTTCGGTAAAATGATTAAAACTCACTGGGCTCATTTAGCTAACCATTATTTTTATGTTTTTAAATAAACCACCCCAGGTTTACATACAGATGCTACAGTAGCTAGGATCCCATCGTAGAATTAGCTGTATCGTTAGGTGTTAATGTGCTTGTGTCATTTTTGTTATGTATGTGTTTTTTATGAAATTTGCTTAGTTACTTGTATATATGATTTAAATTATTTTAGAAAGGGTTTAAAAGTGTGATCTCATAATATTTTTAGGATTATAAGTATCTTTTACTTAATGAACTACAAAGGCTTTAATCCTTAATGATGTTTTTAAAGTGTTGAGAATTATATGTTTGTGGTTGTTTGTGTTGTGGACTTGAGGTCTCATTCCAGAAGTTGAGATGGTATATGAAATATTACAAATGCTTTAAATCGTATTATGTAGATCTTTGAAAATTTTGGTAATGTCAAAATCTAGGCATTATGCTGCCAAAATTTGTAATAAAATATTTAGAATAAAAAAATCCCACTAGTTTATATAATTTTAACTTTTAAAGTATAAAAGGTTTTAACAGTTGAATGGCTTGGCTTTGCAAGAACCCTTCGGTTGAGTTGGATATCAATTGGAGGGTTACCATAGGGTCATCGGGAGGGCTCCACTTGGGTTTTGGAGGAGGAACTCTGGGATGGGTCCTTTCAGGTGGTATCAGAACCTGTTTTGAAATAGGTTTGTCTCCATATACGTTATGATTTCATAATGTGTTTTTATGTTATTTTTGTGAATAAGGCAACCCAGAAAGTTTTGTCTAATTTTAAAAAATTTCTAGTGTTATATAGTTTATCTTTAAATTCACAGCATAATGCATGGAAGAAACCTTAGGGGTCCCAAAGCCATAATAGAGGCCATAGTACTTGAAGTACCTTCAGCTTAGGATGTTCATGAATATAAGGATGGATTAGTAAATGTTTTCCTTTAAGAAACAACCCTGTTTAGAACCATTAAGACTAGCAAAACCAATGGTAGAAATTTTTTTAACCTTAAATGAACAATACAAATATGAGCAGTGGCAATAGGCCAACTATGGGAGGCCCTAGTAGTTTCAGGGAGTTTGATTGATCGTATTTGTAAGTTAGGTGTAAAACTATTCGATGTGAGTAGAGATCCTGAAGGTGCCCTAATTTGGTTGGATCGGGTTAAGAATAACAAATTTAAAAGGTTTAGTGGTAGAAGGACGAGATGAGGAATGTCGTCTAGCTAGAGATCAGTCAAATCACCCAAAGTGCTTAGAGACTTCCAAAATACTAGGAGCTCAGTACCACGATGTAATTAATATAGAAGGAGACAACCCGATAGTTTAGGGTAATTGTAGTAACCCAACAAGATGCTAAGGATACATCTGGTATGGTGATAGGTATGATTATAGATTTGGTTGTAATGAATATATTTAGATCGATCCCAGAACTATGCACTTGTATATGCTAAAAAATTTTGTTGGATAGATTAATGTGAAGTTAAAGCTTTTAAAATGCCATATGATAATAACTACTTTCAATAAAGCTACGCCAGTAGCATAGAATGTTTATGAGGTGGTTACATATATTTAGGATTAGAAGTTCCTTAATGAGTTGATGATAAGTGTTTAAATGTTGCTTCATTTGATTTACTACACTTAGTGATTAATGCCTTAAAAATGCTTTTTTAGATCATATTTTATTTTAGGTACATTTAAGAAGTAAAGGATCTAAAGTGACTCGAAAGCATATTCATTGAAGCCATCTTCTAGATGTTCATACTTTATTGATTCATAGAGCAAGATGAAGAAGGGGATTGAAAGAAGAAGAGACAAGATAGAATGTGAAGTGAAGAACAAAGGGTGGAGTGTCTCATGGCCAAATTATAGCACACATGGGCATGAGAACTCTTATCACGCCCATGCAACACCTCTCATGATTGTGAGAGGCCTCTCATTGCATTGAGAGGGTTTGTCACAGTCGTGACATGTGTGTCACTAGTGTGACACACGAGTCCCATCCGTGAGAAACACACTGTCACACCTATGAGTCAATTCTCACGGGCCTGAGAAAGGACAATTGTCACATTTAACCCTAGTTTATAACTATAAAAGGTAATGTCTTGATGGTACAAAGGAGGACATTCGGGACAGAAATGAAAACACCTTCATTCTCTTTATTTCTCTTCTTCTTTCACATCAACAAAGGCAATAATGGCTAATTCTTGGAGCTTGAAGGAGGAGATGGAAGGCTAACTTCTAGATTCCAGTTCAACGGTGATATCAACCATTGAATCAGGTTTTGTATAGATGATCTTAATACGTTATTTAGATCATTCTTTTATAAACATATTGCTATAATGTTGAATTGAATTTGTAATCGTTACATTTGATGTTTGCTAGTAGCATCTAATGATCTTGAATCATTAAGAACAATGTAACTTAGGTTAGACGACCCAAACATGTGAGGTTACTTTCTATATTGATCATTTCCACTTCGTAATGCGACTGTCAAATTGAATCTAAAGATCGTATCCTATGTTATTTAGGAATTAGGTTTAATTAACGAACGTAACTTAATTAAACACAATCTAAGGAAAAACTGGGATTAGTAGAGCGTATTGATAGTCTCAAATTAATAGTTCAAAGAGAGGTATGAAGAGATTAGGATGATGAAATATGTTTAATCATGTTTAGGCCAAGATTGATCTTAAAACTAGATCTTACTTATTTTCGACACTTTAATCATTTTCGATTGTTTATTATAATTTATTTTCGATAGTTCACTTTTACTTTATTTTCTAAATTGCTTTAAACCTAAAACCCCCCGTTATATTTTCCTTACTTCAATTAATTTCATTACAAAAATTAACCAAACATTCCTTGCTGATCCCAACTCATCACAACTACAAATTTTAGTGTGCAGAGTTACGTAAATTTTGAAGTGCACTCGATACCCACTGTCAAATTTTGGTGTCGTTGTTAAGGAGTATGATGATTTAATTTTCTTTTGTGTTTTTAGTCCGTGTTTTGTGTATATATTTGTTTATAATTGTTTCTTTTCATTATTTGTTAATTTTTAAATGTTTGTTAGTGTTGGTGTATGTTAATGACCAGATCTCCTTGTAGATAACTTGACCAACTTGATCTAAGGTTTGAGTGGACACTGCAGAGATTACGAAGGGAAGCAAGAACCACTTTGGTAGGAGACTAGAAATTTGAATATAAAGAAATGATGGCAAATATGAGAACATTGAGGGAGTTGGTTGCACCAGATTTAACTCAAAGACCTTTGTGCATTACATTTCCAAATTTTGCCAAACATATTACTTTTGAGTTAAAATCTAGATTAATACATTTATTACCTAACTTTTATGGTCTTGCAGGAGAGGATGCACATAAGCATCTCACAGAGATCGATGTGGATTGTCTGAGCATGAAGCCTCTTGTGGTGACAGACGAGCAGATCATGTTGAGAGCCTTCCCGTTCTCACTCAAAGATGTAGCGAAAATTGATTGTTTGATTTACCAGCGAGGAGCATAAATACTTGGTTGGAGATTAAGATAATGTTCTTAGAGAAATATTTTTCGGCCTTAAAGATAGCAAGTATTTAGAAGGAGATATGTGGAATCAAGCAGTATAATGGAGAGTCTCTTTATGAGTACTGGGAGTGTTAAAAGAAGTTATCTGCCAGTTTTCCACACCACAAAATACCAGAGAAACTCCTTATCCAATATTTCTATGAAAGATTATTATCGATATAGAGGAGTTTGGTTGATGTAGTGAGTGGTGGGGCACTTTATGAGAAGACTTCCATTGAAGCCAGGATCCTACTTGAGTGGATGGTCGCTATTACTCATCAATTCGGTACTTGCAATAATGTTCGATGAGTAAACGAGGTAAGTACTTTATCTATTAAACACCATTTAGATGAGTTGACATCTTTTGTTGAACAAATTATTGTTAGATAGGCCTAGGTAAAAATATGTGGAATATATTTAAACACGAGCCATCCAACTAATGAGTACCTGATATTACAAGAAGGAAGTATGGAGTATATGAATACAAACTGTACTTACAGACGTATAACCCAGGCTGGAAGGATCGTCCCAACTTGAGTTATGGAGGGAATAGGTAGCAAAATTACTTCCAGAATTGGTTGTAAGGAGCACAACAATTTTAACCAAAGCTGCAAGCGGCCCAAGGAGCCTCCTCTTTTAGTTCAGGTACATCTCTTGACAAATTTATCAAGACCTCTACTACTAACAATCTTTAACTTAGTTAGGGTATGTAGCAGCTTCAATAGGGTATGTTACAGCTTAATTAGAATATGCAATAGCTTGAGCAGGGGCCAAAATCGAGCATACATAACATGGAAAACCAAATAGGTCAGATGGCAGTGAGGCTTAACCGTTTAGAATCATAAAGTGGAGGAAAGCTACCATCCTAAATAGAGGTGAACCTAAAGAACGTCAGTGCTATAACTATAAGAAGCAAAAAGGGGATTAAGGGTCCTAAGAGAACTCTACTGAAGATTGCTACCGAGGAAGAGATCAAGAAGGAATTGGGAAAGGAAGAAAATCTGTCAATGAGTACAAAGGTAAAATTCGAAAGCCCTAATATCATTAAGACTGATCCTTCACCTTTTTGATTAGATTAACAAGACTGAGCAAGGAGGAGAAGGACAAGGAGATATTTAAAAATTTCCAAAAAATGTAAGTAAACATACCTTTGCTTGATGCAATCAAGCAAGTACCAAGGTACTTCAAATTCCTCAAGGAACTGTGTAAACATAAGAGGAAACTGAGGGATGATGAAAAAGTTATGATGGGTGAGAATATGTTTGCAATTTCTAGAAAGAAGATGCCTCTAAGATGTCGAGATCCAAGTATGTTTACCATTCCTTGCAAAATTGGTAATACTGTGATCCATAAAGCTATGTTAGATTTGGATGCTTCAATTAATGTGATGCCTCGTTCAATTTATGCTTTATTGAATTTGGGTCTTTTGAAAGAAACAAGTGTTATCATACAATTGACTGACCACACCAATTCTTATCCTGATGGTGTGGCTGAGGATGTTTTGGTGCAGGTGAATAAAAACATGACTTAGTCGAGTAACCGAATTGACATTCATCACCAATGTTTGCCTCTGTGTAAAAAGACTAGGTCTATGTCCATAACAGGTAATTAAAAAATGGTTTCTAACAAAACTTACTGAACTTGTAAGTAGCTTCACTTTTCATAAAAACATAATTAGGATTAGTTATAAAGTTTAAATGACCAAATAATTATTAATGTGTGTGTACAATTGAAAAGGGTGAATAAACTTGGCATTTAAGTTTTGATTAATTTGTAAATTTAGTCCAAAGCTCCTACACACGAATTTTGCATGTTAATGATTTAGAACAACTTGAATGATTATGTTTAAAGTTAAATTTATTTCATAAAGTTAAAGCCATTGCCTCATTATTGTATCATGTGATGTGTGATTTTGTGTTTGTTGTTTTGTTTGCTTAAGGATAAGCAACGTTTAAATGTGTCGATGTTGATGAGTGTAAATTGCATGATATTTTAGGGCATAGTTTGATATGTGTTTAGCTATTAATTCAATCATTTAGTGTGTGTTTAAATTAGAATTGTATTAGTTTGTTAACTATTTATGTTTTAAGTGTTTTATAGATTAGTACAAATCTTTGAGCTTTAATACTATATTTTTTAGGTACCTTGATGTGTTTGCTAGTGTTTCAAGGTCAACTTTGAAGAACGAAGGAGTTTCAGAGACATTAGGGCCGAAACAACAACCCATGATCGTGGCATGTAGGGTCGCGGCTGTGACAGAAGCACCAGATTTGGCCTATGATCGTAGCCTACATGCCACGATCATGATAGAACCCAGGTAATGGCCCACGATCATAGCCTGTAGGGCCACAGTCGTGGCCTGCGTTGAGCAGACGCATAGACACTCAAGAACGTCAAGTTTTGAAGGATTTTTGGAACCTTTTAGACCCTAGAAAAATCTTAGGGTTACCTAGAACACAAGAGGATATAAAAAGAAGAGAAAGAGGTAGAGAAACAACTTTTTGCATTAGCCACCTTGAGAGACCCTAGAGAGAAATCATTAAGAGATATAAGAAGAGAAGAAGGAAGGGAAAAGAGGAGAAGAAGTTGAATCGAAGTACTTCCTAGATTAGGAGGTTTCTCGACATCACTACGTCCCATCATCCATTTTAGATTGTATTTTTTTCTTTTCAATTTTATTATTGTATAGAATTGGATTGAGCTGTTGATGATAGAACTAGAATGTCAAGGATGTTCTAAACTCACCTTCGGAATTTTATTTTTGAATTAATGAGAATCTGATTGTTTATGTGTTTATTGGATGTTGTTGTGGTTTGATTCTGCTATTGCATAATTCGAAATAAACTGAGAGGGTGAATCGAATGAAAAATGATTAAATTGGACTATCAAGAGTTAGGTGATTTAATAGAACTTATAATTAAATCAGATCAATAATTTGTGGAAAGAGAGATCTTGCATAGGTTTCTGATAGTTTATTAGAGAAATTCATAACTAAATAAGGTTTGGACTGGTTGTGAATTGAGAGATTGTAACCTCCATAATCTAATTAGGGTTTATGATTTAAGGTTAATGGTTATAACTTGAGAGAGAGTAATCAACCCCAGGATAGTCTAGAACCAACAATCGAATAATTCATAATCAGTTGGATTAACATTAAGGATAGGTAAAATTTCCTTTCTCCTAATTGGTTATTTCCTTCGGTTGATTCTCGGGTGCGTTGTAATTGCTTAATAATTAGTATTTTGTGTTTGATTCTTGATTTGATTGATTAAATTAAATTCTCGTATTAGTTTTGTTGCATCTTGAATTTCTGTTATTTAGTTCTGGCTTTAGATTTTAGGATTCGATTAGTTCCCTCCTCATAGGATCGACACCTTTAGTACTACGTTAACGAATCATGCACTTGCGGATTATCGAGGGTTAATAATTAAAACTTATACACAACTAAACACATTCAAAACCCCATAAATAGATGGCAAAATATTGTAGTGGATGCTCTTGAATTCATAGTTTATGTCTATCTCTCCCAAACATATGCACAAAGTAGCAGTACCAATTACTAGTTTGGCATACTCCGTCATTATTGGCTGCCTTTCACCCTTCTCTTAATCTTCAAGCTTAGGTTTGTCAAGATTTTCTTCAAAGTCTCTTTGATATCCTCTAATCTGATACATGTTATCAATAAAGGGGGTGACTTAACTTTCCCGAGATCTCCTTCCTCGCATAAACCAAAGAAAGACAATAGTGAATTAATAATAAAATTATTAAAATAAAACAGCACATTAACACGACAAAAAATGTATGCATGAACAGACAAAATAATAAAAAAACATTCAAAATTAAATTAAGTGTAAATACTAAACACCTCCCCATAATAGCTCCAAAAACTTGTTGTGCCAAAATAAGTTTTAAAAAATATCTAGGCTATCTTACTCGTAAGTATACGAGGTAGCTGTAGTTGATTACCCAAGGTCGTCTCTCAAAGAGGTGAAACTGGTTCTCTCAAATTAATCTTAAACAAAAATAAAAACAAATCCAACCTTAAACATTCTAACTTGATTTGCTGATTAAAGGCTTTAAAGAAAATTATGTAATTAGACTAAAATGTAAACTGATTAAACTATAAAAAAAATGATTTGATCAACTAGTGTGAAAAAGTCTTGAGGAATTAACTTCACTAAATTAATCTCCTATGTATGACTAAGGGGGATTAATTGGATAATTGTCCTGCTAAAAGTACCAATTGGGTTCTAAAATCAATTCAAATAATAAACTAAATCTGACTTTCGTATTTGATAAATTTATCATCCAAATCAATTGTGTAAACCCAACTAATAATTTCCCACTTAAGTTAATACATTTCTAATTCATAACTTAAGCGTATATAGTTTCTTGTTCTAATATTAAACTCCTTCTCTCGATCCTTCTTTTAATACCAAAATGATGCAAAATGTTGGCTACACTATTACATCTAATAAGTTTAGAAACTATGGTAAATAATAAGACAACAAAACAATCCCTTCATCATGCATAATCAACTAAATTAGCTACATTAGTTCTCATGAACAAGAAATCATCCCATAATAGAATACACACAGTTCTGAAGATACTTCAATTCCATAGTTAACAATAACAAAGAAGTGTTTAGGCAATAAACAAAGTGAGTAAACTAAAATGAACTATCAACTCTACAAAGGAAACGGGTTCAACAAACAAAATATAAAGGAGTTCAATAACAGTAGTCGAGATGAAACAAGAATGAATAAACACAAATGAACTCTTGAATGAGGAAGCTGGCAGTAAATCTCCTGCCCAACTCAACTTTCTGGCCTTAGTTCTCACCTTCTGCATCTACTATATTTCTCACGCGACTACTCTCTCTATCTTTTCTCCGCCTCCACCTGTTTTGTTTTTTTGCCCCCTTTTCAGCCTCCAACCTTTTTCTACATATTTCCCCGAGTATAAGTTTAGGTTTCATTTTTAAACTCGTTGTCAAACTGCACATGTCAAACTAAAAAATTATTGCAAACAAACTGTCATGCCCGTGATTGTGGGAGTCACCGTCACACTCGTGACTCCATTAAAATGCATGTATTAAAATTGTTACACTATTAAAATGCATGCATAATTCACGTCCAACATTCCTTCTTTCGTGCACAATTTTTCTTATTTTCATGCAACATTCACAAGACACTCCATTCAACATTCATGTAACATCCACGCCATTTTCACTCAATTCATTTCAAATTTGAATTAAACCGTAAGAATTTGTAACTAAAACTAAGATATGAATGCAGGCAAAATCAATATGAACTAGACACAACAAGTATGCTCTATTTATGGAATACTAGAATATTTTAAGCATTTAAATATATTATGAAGCTTATAACAGCGATCAAGGATGGACTAAAGATGGATTTGGACTCAATCGAAATTTTTTGAGACAATTTCAAAAAAGCTACATAATGAGCCCAAACGAGCTTTAAAAGCCCCAAAATGTGCTTTGGAGATTTAGGCGACACTTTTGAATGAAATTTGGACGATTTCGGTGAATTGTATTTTTGAATGAATAGTGAATCTAGATGAATAGTTGTAACATACCACGTCCATAGAGCATATGCCCGAACATCCAGAGGATATTCGAGAACATACCCTATGTGTAACATCCCGTTACCCATGTTGAGGCTAGAATAGTAAATATAAGGGATTATTAAGAAATTAAAAAATGCATTTCATGCTCATGCACTATATGATATGCACCTACACATGAATATTGAATTTTTTGCAGCTGAAAATAATTGTACATGCATTCATTGACAATTGTTGGGTATAATTAATTTATAAATGAGATTTTTTATATGAACTGTGGTTTATATGTATTGAAAATTGAATTGGTGCCTATAGTTACTGATTTAGAAATTTTGGTGAAATTTAGGGAATTCCTTAATTTTTGAGTGATTTTGGACTAGGAAAAATGCCAAGTGGCAGGACAATTGATAAATGGAAGTAAAATTAAGAGTCAAATGACAGTGAAAATTTTTATAAATGACGTTGGAATTAATGACATATATCATTGAAAATTGGGAGATAATTGAATTAGAAATTGAAGTTAAATAGTCTAGTTATTAGAAAGTGGTCCAAATGGGACCATAGGAATGTGACAAGTGGCAGTGACATATGTCACTACCACTCACCACACATCCCTCACTCACGTTACTCACTCTTTAAAACCATTAATTGTTAAAGAAAGACCACTTAAATGTTTTATTTTGCTTTCTTCTTCTTCTATTTCGTGGCTTTCTTCTTCTCTTCTTCACTCCTACGATTTTTACTCACCCAACCATCATCAACGTTATAACTTGCTCTTATCTTTCATTTGCTACTCTCATTTTGCTCTCTTCTTCATTTCTCACTAAAGACCCAACCTCCCAACCTCCATGATGATGTACATGAGTGACATGGGAAGTTAGGGCTTCTTGTTGTGTTTGAAGACATTGAAGAGAAATCAAGTAAGTAGCTTGTTAATCTTCATGGTTTTGCTAAATGAAGCATTTATGATGGTAGTTTAGTGTTTAATGATCATAATAGAGGAGTTGAGATATGTGTAACGTTGATGTTGCAATAAATAGATGTATGTTCTGTTTTAATGTATTAAAGGTAGTTATGAGTTGTTTTAAGGAAGGATTGAGAGACTAAATGGTGATGAAAAGGGTGCTGGAAAATGGTAGTTATAACATTTCCACTGATTAAGCTTCTATCTTTTAACCATAACTTGTTCTGTAGTTATCCAAATGAGACGATTCTTGATCTGTATTAAACTAGAGACATATAGCTATATTTTTCATGAGACACCAAATTTGAATTCTGTCATTAGGAGTCTCAAACATTGACATGAAGTTGAGAACTAGGTGCAATAAATTGGTGGATGAATGTATATGTTTGTGTCTTGTTTTATGAATATGAAAACCATAAGTGATGAGTTGTATGTAGATGTTATGAATTATGAATTAAGGGTTTAATGACAATGAAAGTTAGGCTAACCAAGATATTGAGTTATGTCTTTAATTTAGATGATTAAGATGATAATTCAAAGTGAAATAAAGAATGAGAATTGGATTTGAATATGTGTAGGAATTTGGAGTTGAAAGTGTATAAGAATATGTTCTATTTTGATGTTTGTGATCAATCTAGGAATTTAATTTTTGTATGAATAATATTGACCTAAAATGGAGTTATGAATGAAGAGGAAATGATGGTGTATTAAGATAGGAAAGATAGACTAAGCAAAAGAGGTGAACTAGGATGAAAATGATGATGAAGTGTGCTGGAAATTGTTGATGGAGTGTTTTACTGGACAGACATTAGTATTTTGGCCATAACATGACCTGTGAATATCCAAATTGGATGAATTTTGATTTAGAGTAAACTACAAGCATATGGCTACAATTTCTATGAAGAAATTGAATTTGAATTCTGTCCTTAGTGGTCCTGAAATTTAGCTTGAATTGAGTTCTGGAATAGGCTATAGCACTACCCTTGATTGAAATCGTGTCCTATTTTTATCGAATAAACTGTATTTATAGGGCCTGAATTAGAAAATTATGTCTTCACAAAAGTTGTAATTTATTCTCTTATCTTTCAATTGATTTCAAGTTTGTAATTTTTAGATATTGGAGTTGAGAGATATAAGTTGTACAATTTGACAACATGATCATGTCCTAGCCAAAGTGTCAAATGTACTTAGTTTGTGGTATTTTGATCATAAATCATATAATAATGAACCAAATTGAATGATCTTGACGTCATTAGAAACTTAAACAAATGGGGAACATTTATATAGAAGAAAGTATTGCCAAATTACTTCATTTTTATTGTCATAATGATCATGTAAAGTTGACCCAAAAGTTTGTTTTTAGAGAAATCTGGAATGAAGAAATGAGTTATGAATTTTGATTTTAATGGTTTTATTGAGGTATGAACCATAAGTATACATAATACTTATGTGAGTTTGGATATATGAATGTTTACATGACAAGAATAATAGAGCGATACTCAGGAATGTTATGAACATGCATTGTGCATACTTCATATACATACATGTGCATTGATAAACACATAATTGTGCCAAATTATGATATGTGTATATTGTGTGATATAGAAGAGCAACTGGAACGTTAACATCCATACATTGCCAGAACTTCCAGGCATTAGCTTCAGGAATGACCTGTGAGTAACCTAGATGGTCTCACTCAATTAATTGTTTGTGTTAGATTATGTTTGAATTATCTTATGAATGTGAAATTGATTGTGTTGATT
>JAOTAY010027774.1:0-26793 GCA_025629805.1 Erythroxylum baracoense | reverse complement strand
CAATTATTCAATTTAGTATTCTTGTTTATTATAAGTTAAATATGGAAATTCATAAATAACCTATTTGCTACCTGTACCATTCCTTCATGACAATTATAGATCACTGAATTCCTAAATAGAAATAGAATAATCAATATTAAATTAAATTGTTAGATTAATTAAATATCAATCATTTGTGAAATATGAGAACTAAAAATAAGAAATACTTTAATTAAAACATGAATAAAACTTTGAAACACAAAGCCTTAAAAGGTTACAACTAGAGTATTGAATCCCCTTGAACCAAAAAGATTGAGTTTAGCCATACATGGCTTTTGCTCCAATAATAAAAATAGAAGAAAGACTAAGAATTGTGAAAAGCGTAAAAAAAGATAGCTTTTTTTGTTGTGAGGAATGTCTCTTTATAAGGTTTTCTAATCTAATCCTATTCAAACTCTAACTTGTAAAGATGTCTATCTAAAACGAATTCAAAATCAAACTCCTTCATGATAAGGATAAAGCGAAGTCTTCCAATCAAACTCGAACTCTTCAAGTGATCAACCTTATCCTTTAAAACAATCTCTTTACTTTATCCAAAATTTGCCATTATCATTAATAGAGTCCCAATTCAATGCAATCTCCACTTTTCATCTCCTAAAAAAAACAAAGATTAATTTTCATATTTAAGCATCAAAATATATTTAAGATAAAGGAGATAATATCAAATAATTAATCAAGATGAGATCTTATCAAATTCCCCCACACCAATGCCTTAAGCATACATAAATTCCATACATTAATCATCTTCACAATAACCTCTCATCTCCTTGCAAGTCATCCGAAAATATCTAAAAGCTAATTCACATTTAAGGGTTAAGATAAAATAACAATCGAGAGAATAAGCACTCATATAACACATTGTTAAAACATAGCATCTTATCAATTATATCAAAATCAAATGAACAAGACTTAACACCTTCACAAGGATTTCACTCTATACGCTCAAAGTGGTTAGGGTTCATTAAGCTCTCAAATCAAAACATAGCAAGTTATTTCCACAGGCTTGCTCAAGAATCATATCTCCACTATTGAACAAAATGAATCCAATGTATAAATCAAAGGGACTTAGTAAGGGTTGTAACGTGGCTTAGGTAAGGTATGAAAAAACCAACTTTTTAGCTAAGTAAATTGAAGGGAATCATACAAACTTATCCACACAAGTGTCAACTTAAATCAAAACTCACTTGATTCAAATACATCTCTTTCAATCACTTTTTCTTTTTTTGTCTTCTTTTTTCTTTTTCTAAAACAAAAATATCAAAGAGGAGATTTTGCTTTTGCTTTTGTTGTTTTTTTTACTTCTCATCCATTTTAAAAAATCAAAACAATGCAACTTGAATCATCTAATTAACTTTTCATGGAAATAGTCAAAATTCTATGCAAATAAGCTCGATATAACTCCTTCAATTTGGGATTCAAAATTATTAAGGATATCAACAAAAAAGGGTAAATTCGGCTTGTAACAAGGTTATTATGTAAGAAAGAAAGGTTAAGGCTGAAATTGGTTTTCTAAGGATAAGAAGTGAGGTTGGTTTATTTAGGTCAAAAAAAGGTTATCCAAAATGCCCTCATCATCTTTATACACAAATTCATCAAAATAAAGTCTCAACACGTATTCAAAAGCAAGTTCTATCATAGACAAGCTATGTTTGATGACACAAAGAAAAAAAAGATATATGATCACATATGTGATGAATGCTCTTAGGCTCAAAGCTCACGTAGGTGTCAAAAATTGCATCAAATCTTGCACACTTTTCATTCAACAAAATCAATGAGATAGCTGAAATAATTCAATGAAAGTGCCAATCATGCTTGTCTCTCTCATACATTAGATCTTAAACCAAAAATGTGTCCTAACTTAAGAATTATTCGTGAACAATAATCAAAAAAATTATGAAGCTATCATGAGGAATAATTAATATAGGAATCAACATATCATGAGTCTAAACAAAATCACAAAGTTCATCATAATATAAACATTCGTTCCCCCACACCTAAATCATACATTCTCCCTAACGTAAGCATAAGATACTCACAGTTTAATAAAGATAACTAAAGAAAATATAGAATAGAGGACTCCCCTGAGATGTGAGCTTTGGAAAGGGTGTGTACTATGGTGTTGAAGGGCATAGAGGTATAACCCCCATAAATTGAAGTAGAACATCCAAATTTTTATCCATTTTTGAAATTTTATGTTCCAATCTATCCAGCCGAGAATGACAATCATATTGGATCTGTGGAGCCAGAAGATATAAAGTTGGGTGAATGGTACTATGATTTCATTGTCTTGATGATGAACCACTCTCGGTGCGATTGCAAAATGTTATCTGTTGTCTTTCAATGA
Organism: Erythroxylum baracoense; assembly: GCA_025629805.1. NCBI lineage: Eukaryota > Viridiplantae > Streptophyta > Magnoliopsida > Malpighiales > Erythroxylaceae > Erythroxylum > Erythroxylum baracoense. The sequence goes on along the minus strand of JAOTAY010027774.1, from coordinate 24,410 downwards.
CACCCATCCTGCTTAAACAAATTAGATCCAAAGGTTGTGTCTCACAAGCTATATGCATACCAATGTCACTCAAATCAAGCAAAATCAAATTAATAGCCAAATAAGTGATAAGACAAATGAGACATAAATGTTTGTTTGCAGATAAAACATTGTTAAATTGCATCATCAACCAAGAACCTAAATTGACATGCAATAGCCTTTCAGCCGAAATAATTAAAGGTTAAGAAAACCTGCATATAAATCCACCCCATTTTATTGGGATCACTACCCTTATATTGATAGGGATTATAAGGAAAAGGATCAGAAGACATTGATTTCCATGCTTGAAAAGAGTTGAACTCACCGTAGTCCACAATAGATTCTTTGTAAAGAGTCGAATTAGCATAATCTTCATATATTAACCATAATGCTAAATTGAACTTCGTGACACTCAGTTTGAATTTGACTCCTATTAATTTGTATTGAGTCACATTAGGACTAAAAGTAAATTTGTCCAGTTTGTCAAATTTAAAAGTAGTGTAGAACTCCCTATTTAATTTAATAAAAACTAGACAACTAATCGATTCAAAGTACTTCCAACTTATATCGATAAGCAGATCGTCAAATTTTTCCATAATATCCAATTCTTCTAGGGAAGGGTAGTGTACATACTTACTCGTAACAATATGTCGAGTTTCAATAACAACGTACTATTGTCTTCGCTCTTTCGTGTTGAAAGTGAGACATCTTTGTAAATTTGACTCAGCAAGTAGTAGAATTGAAGTATTTTTTACAATTTGTGCATGCTTCCTTTTGTTACCAACTTCAGAGCTTTTAACCGATTTGGCATTCATCTGTGATTAGGCCAAAAAAATTTCTTTTCTCATTTAAATATTTACTTTCTTTATTTACTTAAATATTTTTTACTTTTTAAAAATCTATGTTCAGGAAATTACAAGCAAAACGCAGCCCTCCACCAGCCAAACGCTTTAGCCATACCCTCCAAAAATAAATCAGTCCATCCACGCAGACTACCAGCAGTAGCGCAGACTCCAAGCAGCAATGCCCATGCAAATGCATGCACCAGTGGCCGACGTAGCCCCCTCCTCCCAACTCACGCAACCTCACCTCCCCAATGCACCAACAAACCTACGCATCACACAACCCCTCACGCACACAGTCCTCTCCACTGTACAACACACATACACACCATAAAATTAGACCTCTCCTCCCACTCATAGTAGCTCTTCTCTACAACACAGCAGCAATGTACCCATGCCCCATTTTTCTTTTTTTCTTTTAAAGTTTTTTAATTGTTTTTAATTTTTTCTTTTTTTATTCTTATTAATTACTTTTAGTTAATCTTTCGTTTAGTTTAATTTCAATTATTATTAAGTTGTTGTTAATATTTTTCCAAGTAATTTTTGTGTTTTGTTTAGTGTAATGGGGCGTTCTAAGGCTACAACCAAGATCGCAGCAACCAATACCACAAAGAAGTGTGTGCATATAATGTTCAGATGCTCACCATTCAATGAAGTCCTCAATTATTTATTTTCTTTGATTAAATTTATTGAGTGAGAGTATCTTATGCATACATTAGGGACAAAGTATGATTTAGGTATGGGAGAGCGATTGTTTTCATTTTGATAAACTTTTTGATTTGTGCTTGAACTCATGATAACTTCATAATTTTCTGATTGTTGTTCATGAATAATTCTTAAGTTAGGATGCATTTTTAGTTTAATATCTAATGCATGAGAGAGACAAGCATGATTAGTGTTTTCATTAAATTTTTTCAAGCATCTCATTGATTTCGTTGAATAAGAGAGTGCAAAATTGATGCAATTTTTGACACCTATGTGAGCTTTGAGCCTAAGAGCATTCATCACATATGTACTCATATATCTTTTTGTTGTGTGTCATCAAACATAGCTTGTCTATGCTAGAACTTGCTTTTGATACATGTTAAGACCACATTTTTATGAATTTGTGTATAAAGATAATGAGGGCATTTAGGATAACCATTTTTTTACCTAAACAAGCCTACCTTAATTTTTATCCTTAGAAACCAATTTGAGCCTTAACGTTTCTTTCTTGCATAATAACCTTGTTACAAGCTAAACCCTTTTTTATTAATATCCTTAATAATTTTGAACCCCTAAATTAAAGGAATTGTATCGAGCTTATTAGCATAGGATTTTGACTATTTCCATGAAAAGTTAATTAAATGATTCAAGTTGCATTGTTTTGATTTTTTAGAGTGGAGGAGAAATAAAACAAAAAACAACAAAAGTAAAAACAAAATCCTCTTCTTTGATATTTTTGTTTTAGAAAAGGAAAAGAAAAGGACAAAAAAAAGAAAAGAAAAAGTGATTGGAAGAGATGTATTTGAATCAAGTGAGTTTTGATTTAAGTTGATACTTGTGTGGATAAGTTTGTATGATTCCCTTCAATTTACTTAGCTAAAAAGTTCGTTTTATCATACCTTACCTAAGCCATGTTACAACCCTTATTAAGTCCCTTTGACTTATACATTAGGTTCATTTTGTTTAGTGGTGGAGATATGATTCTTGAGCAAGCTTATGGAAATAACTTGCTATGTTTTGATTTGAGAGCTTAATGAACTCTAAACACTTTGAGCATATTGTGTGAAATCCTTGTGAGGGTGTCAAGTCTTGTTCAGTTGATTTTGATGGAATTAATGAGATGTTATGTTTTCACAATGTGTCATATGAATGCTCATTCTCTCGATTGTTATTTTATTTTAACCCTTAAATGTGAACTAGCTTTTGGATATTTCTGGATAACATGAAGGGAGATGAGAGGTTATTGTGATGATGATTAATGTATTAAATTGATGTATGCTTGAGGACAAGCATGAGTCTGGTGTGGGGGAATTTGATAAGATCTCATCTCGAATAATTATTTAATATTATCTCTTTGTTTTGAATTTATTTTTATGCTTAAATGTTAAAATTAATGTTTGTTTTGTTTTAGGAGATGAAAGGTAGAGATTACATCAAACTGGGACTCTATTGATGATAATGACAAAATTTGGGTAAAATGAAGAGATTGATGTAATGGATAAGGCTGATCACTTGAAGAGTTGGAGTTTAATTGGGAAGCTTCTTCTTATTCCTATCATGTAAGAGTTTGAATTTGAATTTTTTTTAAATAGACATCTTTACAAGTTAGAATTAGATTAGAAAATCCTATAAAAGAGACATTCCTCACAATAGAAAAAAGGTTCTTGATTCTTACATTTTTCGCAATTCTTAGTCTTTCTTCTATTTTTGTTATTGGAGCGAAAGCCATGTGTGGCTAAACTCAATCGTTCTAATTCAAGGGGATTCAATACTATGATTGTAACTTTGTGAGGCTTTGTGTTTCAAACTTTTATTCATGTTTTAATTCAAGTATTTCTTGTTTTGAGTTCTCATATTTTGTGAATGAATGATATTCAATTAATCTGACAATTTAATTTAATATTTATTATTCTATCGCTATCTAAGAATTCAGTGATTTGTAATTGTCATAAAAGAATGGTACAAGTAGCAAATAGGTTATTTATGAATTATCATATTTAACTTATGATAAATAAGAAAACTAAATTGAATAGTTGCAGCTATCTTGTTTATTTAATTTAGAGTTTAGTCTTTTTCACGGAGCTTATTGCTATCATTTATTTGATATGGCATGTTATCACACCCAGTCAATAGATAATAAGTTTTAGTTTGGATTCTAGGTTTGAACTAATTAATTTAGGAAAATTTGAGACTTATTACAGTTATCCTAATATATTTTGGACTAACTACTTGAATTATGAAAATATTCTTTTTTTAGACCAACGATCAATGTTACAATTAGATGAGATCTTTCCCTTGAATCGGAGTTTGGTAATCTTGACTTTCTCATATTTAAATTTAGTTGATTTAATTTTTTGTATTAATTTCAATTAATCATTTATTTAATCAAAAACCCCATATTTAATTTTATTGCTTGAAATTAAGAAATTAGTGTTCAAATCTCATGGGATTCGACCTGGTTCTACGACTACTACAAAAGTTTGAAGAATCTGAATTTTGTTAGGGGATTCCAGTACCATAAAGAAGTGTGTGAATATAATGTTCAGATGCTCACCATTCAAGGAAGTCCTCAATTATTTATTTTCTTTAATTAGCTTTATTAAGTGTGAGTATCTTATGCATACATTAGTAGTCATAATACTGATTCTCCAAACTTCTTGTAGTACTCGTGGAACTAAGTCAAATCCCTTGAGAACTGAACACTAGTTTCTTAATTTCAAGCAATAAAATTAAATGGGGGATTTTGATTAAATAACTGATTAACTGAAATTAATACAAAAACAAATTAAATCAACTGAATTTAAATACGAGAAAGTTAATATTACCAAACTCTGATTCAAGGGAAAAATCTCTTCTAATTGTAACAATGATCATTGGTCTAAAAAGAATATTTTCACGATTCAAGCAGTTAGTCCTAAACATATTAGGATAGTCATAATAAGTCTCAAATTTTCCTAAAGTAATTAGTTCAAACTGTAATAGTTGGTTCCCAGAACTTACTGACAATTAGAATGTTAGACTTTTGAGTCATTTCGTTTGAGAATTAATAAGGTGCATTTCGTTCATAAGCATAATAATAGCATACACACATGATTTATGATTTCAAAAAAATTGCAAAGATTGTATGTGCACTCAAGTAACATATTTCGAGGTATGATAGGTTTAAAATGATTTTAATATGATTGTGTATTGTTTATGTCTTAAATTTTGGTTTAATGGATTACAATTAGTAATTCGGAATTTGGGAGATTGATGAATTAATATGTACATTTAGTCGAGGAGAAATGTCAAGTGGTATGACAAGTTGACATGTGAAAAATTTAGGATGACTAAGCCTATAAAATATGTGACATGTGGCAGTAAAATTTAATGAAAAAATGGCATAGAGAATTGAGTGACAAATGGCTTAAGATTTTGGTGAAAAATGGCACCATGAAGAGAGGACATGTAATTGGCCTAGACTCTTGACAAGTGTCCTAACACTTATCACACCGTACGACACACACATGGCAAGTTGCTTCATTTGTGTTTTCTATTGAAACATTCATCTTCTTCTTCCTCTCACTACTGAAAGATTGCTCCTTCCTCACATCTTTGTGTGTTTACCTAAGTTTGTTCAATTTCCATACCAAAATCCATGCTTTTACCCTTCATAAAGATAGCTATAGAACCATAATATTGTTGTACTTGCTGTTGTCTTTTATCCTTGCTGAAATTATCCTACTCCCACCTTATTTTTTAGATGCACTTGCATGCATGTAAAGAAAAGTAGACTTAACTCACTAAGGTGGAATTTGAGCTAAACAAGTAAGTAAAATATTGTTCTTTGTGGCAAGTTGTAATAGAACTTGATGATGACTCAATTGGGGATGGATAAATTGTGATATTGGTGTAAGTGAATGTTGGGAAATGATGCATGAATGGTAGTTTCTCTTTTGTTTTTTATGCATGAGAACAGTAGGTTATAGGGTGCTATATGGATGATTTAGGTTGAGGTTTGAAGTATAAATGAAGGTGAATTCATACTAAAGATAGGTGTTATTAAAGTGTTCTTGAATTTGGAAAAGTTAAGATTACATGAATGATGGGATTAAGTGAATGATAATGAATCAATTGAGTAGATTTTTTTGAGGTCTAATGTAACAAAAATTGTAGTTAGATTAGCATAAAATGAAGTTGCATAAAAGGACATGAATTTTGGAAAACTTGAAGTGTTAGTAATGTCTCTAAGTAGGTGAAATTCATAGAGAATTGAGTGAAAAAAATAGTGCATAATCATAGCACTCATCCCATAACCGTGGCCAGATACACCAGCTTCTGTCACTATCATGGGAAGGTACCCCACAATCGCAGACAAAGTTCTAAAATGATAATTTCAATTTTGTGTTCTTATTGAACAAGATGAGGAAAAGCCATTCTAATTTGGTTAATTTGGACTTTATTAAGGCTTGAAATAAACCTAGATTGCTGCTTTATTAATTGGTTAAGGATTTGATAAGTTTAGGTTGTTAATTGATGTTATAACTTAAGGAATGGATTGTCTTGATATCAATGTATCTAAATCTGGTAATTATGAGTTTTCAAAAGAATAAAGGTGTTCTTATGCATGAAAATATGATCCGCAGGATATGAGTAATATGTATTAGGTATAAATGAATGAATGAGAATTGGAAAATTGTATGAATATAAATAAATATATATATTACTAGAAAGGGTTGGTGAATGTATGATTGATTTGTACTTGTTGTTATCTTTTATTCTTGCTAAAATTATCATAGTCCCATGTTGTTCTTGAGATGATCTTGCATGCATGTAAGGCAAAGTAAACTTGACTCATTAAGGTGGAATTTGAGCTAAACAAGTAAGTAAAGTACTGTTCTTTGGGGCAAGTTGTAATAGAACTTGATGATGACTGCATTAGGGATGGATTGATTATGATATTGGTGTAAGTGAATGTTGGAAAATGATGCATGAATGGTAATTTATGTTTTGTTTTTAATGCATGAGAATAGTAAGTTATAAGTTGTTATATGCATGATTTAGGTTAAGGTTTGAAGTATAAATGAAGGTGAATTCATACTAAAGATAGGTGCTATTAAAGTGTTCTTAAATTTGGAAAAGTTAGGATTACATGTATGATGGGATTAAGTGAATGATAATGAATCAATTGAGTAGATTTTTGTGAGGTCTAATATAACCAAAATGGTAGTTAGATTGGCAGGAAATGAAGTTGCATAAAAGGACATGAATTTTGGAAAACTTGAAGTGTTAGTAATGTCTCTAACTAGGTCAAATTCATGGAGAATTGAGTGAAAAGGATAGTTCACGATTATGGCACTCATCCCACGATCGTGGCTAGATGCACCTGCTTCTGTCATGATCATTGGAAGGTACCTCGTGATTGTGGATAAAGTTCTGAAATGATAATTTCAATTTTTGTGTTCTTGTTAAACTAGCTGAGGAAAAATCATTCTAATTTGGTTTATCTGGACTTGATTAAGGCTTGAAATAAACCTAGATTGTTGCTTTATTAATTGGTTACCTAGATTGTTGCTTTATTAATTGGTTAAGGATTTGATAAGTTTAGGTTGTTAATTGATGTCATAACTTAAGGAATGGATTGCCTTCATATCAATGTATCTAAATTCGGAAATTATGAATTGTCAAAAGAATAAAAGTGTTCTTATGAATGCAAATATGATCCAAAGAATATGAGTAATATGTATTAGGTATGAATGAATAAGAATTGGAAAATTGTGTGAATATATATATATATACATATATATTGCTAGAAAAGTTTGGTGAATGTATGATTAATGAATTTAGAGTAATCAAGTTCACTTAAGGTATAAACCTAATTGCAAACTAGTTATATACAAGCTATGATGTTCGAATGGTCAAGATTGGTGAATAAGGATACATACCTGGAAAGTCAATTGAGCATGCACTGACACATGACACATATACATGTGCATGATTATATATTGATATGATTGAATAACTTAGTAATGTGTGAAAATGTGTGTATATTACATGACTATAGACTCACAAGTTGATCACCAACATCCAAACATTGCCGGATCATCAAGGCAATAGCTTTTCTGAAGTGTACTGTAAGTTAACCTATATGTGTGAACTCAATTATATGTGTTTCTGTTTGAATTTTATGTTAATATAGAATGTGTGAATAAATGATTGATAAATGTTAGACTTAGATCTGAGAAGTTTGTTATATAGCATGAACAAATCGAAATGAAGGATATTAAAAGCATGACATATGGATTGATGCATCCCATTACATTGATATGCATGAGCAGATAAACAAGTTGTGACGGGAGTAACCTATGTGAGAAAGAGCTTTAAGCTTAGGATTGTGCACAAAGAGCTATAGACTCGAATAAAAATGAACCTGGTATTCACAATATATATAAGATAGTAAATGAAATGATCTCAGTATCCACAGTAGACATGAGACAGTAATTTGGGTTAATAGGCACTTGGTCACAATAAAGCAAAATAAGAAATAAATCACATGTGCATTTGCATATACAAATTTACATGTATCATATGAATGATTACGATGAATTATTGAATTGTTTTGACATAGTATATGCAATGTTTGTGTATATGTTGTACTTATTGAAATTTAATAAAAGTTAATGTGGTATTCGATGTTAGATGCTGTGATATACTTGCTTAATTGAATTATATATTATTGAATTGTTTCGATATAGTATATGCAATGTTTGTGTACATGTTGTATTTGTTGAAATTTAATAAAAATTGATGTGGTATTCGATATTAGATGTTGTGATATACTTGTTGAATTGAATTATATAATTTATCTTGATGTTTTGACTTGATTGAGCACAATGATAATGGTTCACTTATTGAGTTCGCAAACTCATGAAAATTGCAACTTTGATTTTCAGCTTTAAGGGAGTTATAGCTACTAAGACAATTTAATAGAATTCTAGTACTGTCATTTTGGGAACAAGAATGGCTCAAAGGTTTGGTCAGCTAATATCTGAAGAGTCTAATTATAGTGTCTTTAGTTAGCATCCCATTTCATGTTAAACATTTTGTATGGAGCACTGAACTCTCAAATGTTATGTAATATATATACATGAATTATGAATTGTAATGACATAATGTAAGTTTATGTTTGTGAATGAAATGGGAAGATTTGATCATTTTAAATACTTATGATATGTGTGATGCCTTAATAAGTTAATGTGATTGCTCAAACGTGCCATTCTCTGGTATGTCCGGGCATATGCTCTATGGAAGTAGTATGTTACATTTTTGGTATTAGAGCATGGTTTAGCATCCTTAGGGACATATATTAGCATTTAAACATGACATATAGTAAGAGACTCATATAGTGATCATAATTATTATTTGTTATAGGTCATCCGTTATAGGAGATCGAGTCACAGAAAAAGCTAACCTTGAGTCCATAAGAGCCAATAGAGAGTCCCCTATACTCCAGTTTGAACAAATGCCTCAGAGAGTTCCTGAGAAGAGAGAAAGGAGGTATGATAAACTTAGGAAGTAGGGGGTTGTAGACCTCTATGGAAGTACAGACTCTGCTGAAGCAGAAGGATGGTTGGAGAGAACGGAGAGGGTATTTCATCAGATGGATTGTGAGCCTAATGATAGGTTTGATTATGCAATCTCTTTACTTCAAGGACTGACCTATTAGTGATGGAAGACAATTCCAGGTAGTTCCACTTGACCTTGTAGACTAACATGGGAAGAATTTTTGAAGATTTTAAGGAGAATTATATGCTAAAGATTTACTTGGATAGGAAGATGAAAGAGTTTCTCAATCTAAAACAGGGAAGTCTCACTGTAGCCAAGTATGAGGTGCAATTTAATGAATTAATGGGGTATGCTACTACTTTGATTCTAGCTGAGGAGGATGAATGTAGTTGGTTTGACTATGGATTGAATATGGAGATCAAGATGAGGTTGGCTATTACCAATTTGAATAGTTTTACTGAGCTGCGAGCTGCTTCAATTCAAATTGAGCAGTTACTGAAAGATGAACAAGGTGAGTATAGGCAGGAGTTTAGGATTAAAAGGCATGGTGAGTTTCATGTTGACTATAGCAGAAGATTTAGTAAACGTCAAACTAGATAATCATGATCACAGACTAGATCGAGGCAGTCGTGGTTTTGATTAAGAGGCAGTTTTGTTTATGCTAGTAATGGTAGAGGTCAAGTATTTGGAGGGTAAATACAACAGATGCCTTGTTGTGAATATTGTGGAAAGAAACATGGTGGAGAATGTTGGAAGATATTGGGAGCTTGCTTACGTTGTGGCTCTTTCGAACATCAGATTAGAGATTTTCCCATAACTTTAGAAGCACAGTCCGGAGTGAGAGGAGGATCAGAAACTGAGACGATTTTCCAGCAAAGTAAAGCTAGTGGAGCAGGACAGAGAGGTAGAGGTAGGGGTAAAACAAGTTCAGTATGTCCTAGTGTTAGGACTGAGATGCGGAGTAATCAACCACAGTCCTAGGCCAGGATCTTTACTATTACCATACAAGAGGCACAGAATTCCCCATATGTTATTACAGGTATGTTACATGTGATTCAATTTGAGGGATTTACATTGTTAGATCCAAGATCTACATATTCATTCATTACCAGCATATGGCATCTAAACTACATTGTGAGAGAGCGATGTTGAAATTTAGCTTAGAGGTGAGTACTCTAATAGCTAGTACTACAGTGATTGGAGAAGTATGTAAATGGTGCATTATTCGGGTTGACCAGGCTAAGTTAAAAGCTGAATTGATATTATTGTAGATAAAAAAGATAGACCTTATTTTGGTATGCACTGGCTTACTGCTTACAGGGCTATTATGAATTGTTAAACTAAAGAAGTCATTCTTAAATCTCCTAACCAACTAAGGGTTATATTCCAAGGGTTAGTCAAACATTATCAGCCAGATTGATTTCCACAATGAGTGCTTTTAGGTTGATTCGAAGTGGATGTGAGGCTTATTTAGCCTATATAACTAAAACCCGAACTGAGCAGACAGTACAATATATTCCTACTGTTAGGGATTTTGTAGATGTTTTTCCCACTGAATTACCAAGATTACCACTAGATAGGGAGATGGAGTTCACTATTGATCTTGTCCCAGGTACTGCTCTTATATCTATTCCTTCATATAGGATGGCACCTGTGGAACTTAAGGAACTTAAGACTCAGTTGTAGAAATTGCTGGGTAAGGATTTTATCAAGCCCAGTTTGTTACCTTGGGAAGCTCCAGTTTGTTTTGTGAAGAAGAAGGATAGAACTTTGAGATTATGCATTGATTATAAGTAAATGAATCGGGTGACAATGAAGAATAAATATCCCTTACTGAGAATAGATGATTTACTTGATCAATTATATGGAGCTCAAGTGTTTACTAAACTGGATTTGAGGTTAGGGTATTATCAGTTGAAAATAGCAGGAGCTGATGTACCAAATATTACATTTAGAACCAAATATGGACACTTTGAATTTTTGGTAATGCCTTTTGGGTTAGCAAATTCTCTGACAACTTTTATGGCACTGATGAATATAGTATTCCAACCTTACTTAGATCATTTTGTTATTGTATTCATAGATGATATTTTGGTGTAGTCGAATAGTAGAGAGGAACATTCTGAGCATTTAATGCTAATCTTACAGATTAGCAGAGAGAAGTAATTGTAAGCCAAGTTCAGTAAGTGTGAATTTTGGCTTGATCAAGTGGTGTTCTTAGGTCATATAGTGTTCAGACAGGGCATACAGGTAGATCCAAAGAAAGTTGAGGCAGTAATGAAGTAGGAAGCACCGATAAATGTGTCTGAGAATCAGAGTTTTTCTTGGGCTAGTAGGTTATTACATGAGGTTTGTCGAGGGGTTTTCATTAATCTTAGCCTCTTTGACAAAGCTTATAAAGAAGAATGTACCTTTCTGATGGACTAATGAATGTCAAAGGAGTTTTGAAGAATTAAAACATCGATTAACTATGACACTGGTGTTAGCTATTCCATCTAGATCTAGAGGATATGTTATATATAGTGATGCTTCACGCCAGGGATTAGGATGTATTCTGATGCAGTATGGTAGAGTGATTGCATATGCTTCAAAATGATTAAGATCTCATGAGTTTAATTATCCAGTTCATGATTTAGAGCTTGCTGCAGTAGTGTTTGCTTTGAAAATTTAGAGACATTATTTATATGGTGAGATATTTCAAATATTTACGGATCATTGAAGTTTGAAATATTTATTGAGTCAGAAGGAGCTTAATATGAGAAAAAGGAGGTGGATTGAGTTGCTTAAAGATTATGATTGCACGATTGAATACAATCTAGGTAAGGCTAATGTTGTAGCTAATGCACTAAGCAAGAAATCTAATAGCAGTGTGGCATAAATTCAGACATTGAGGTTACCAAACCTAGTTCAATTGAGAGCCCTGAATGTTGATCTAAGTTTGGGACAGAATGAAGCATTATTAGCTATATTGAAGCTTAAACCAGTATTACATGAGAAGATCACAATAGCTCAAAACAAAGATCCAAAATTGGTCAAAATTATTGAGAAGTTGAAACATAATCCCAATTATGAGTTTAAGTTAAGAAAGTGCATTATGATTGAATCAGAGATTATGTGTACCAGATGTTGATGAACTAAGAAAAGAAATTTTGGATGAACTACAGATAGCAGCTTATACTATGAATCACGATACTACTAAGATGTACAATACTCTGAAACAACATTTTTGGTGGCCAGGGATGAAGAAACAAGTGGCTGAGTATGTTGCGAAATGTTTGACTTGCTAATAAATTAAGGCATAGCATCAGGTTCTAGTTGGGAAGTTACAGTCATTGCCTATTCTATAGTGGAAATGGAAGAGGATCACAATGGATTTTATTATGGGTTTGCTAAGAACTCAAGGCAGTATGATTCCATAAGGGTTATTATTGACAGATTGACGAAATCGGTTTGTTTCTTATATGTGAGAGAAAATAACACATTAGATCGGTTAGCTTAAAGATATGTAAATGAGATAGTGAGGTTACATGGAGTCCCAATGTCTATTGTGTCATATCAGGATCCTAGATTTACTTCTAGATTTTGAGATAGTTTACAAACAACATTGGGTATAAAATTGAACTTTAGTACAACAATTTCATCCTCAGACAGATGAACAGAGTGAAAGGACTGTTAAAACTGTTGAGGATATGCTCAAAGATCACGTTTTGGATTTTCAAGGAGCATAGGATCAATATGTAGCTCTTATTGAATTTTCTACAATAATCATTGTCACAGTAGTATTGATATGGCTCCATATGAGGCATTATATGGCAAAAAGTGTCGATCGCCTTTGTATTGTGAAGAAGAAGGTCTAAGGATTGTTGAAGGCCTAGAGTTGATTCAAGATACTGTTGATAAGGTAAAATTGATCTACAGTAGAATTAAGGTGGCTCTTTCCACCCTAGATTATAAGTTTTAGAGTATGTATTGTTATCTCGATGTGGTTGGCCCAAGCAATTTGCCTGTTCTATGCTACTAACTCCTAACAAGAAGCATTCTGCTATGCAATGGTTGTCCTGCATACATAACTCACAGTAGATCTATATGGCTTTGGTTGTGGATTAAGAAGCTCATTGCATATTGTTCAACTGCTTGGTAAGGGTGGTAATTTGAGTTTGCAAAGCTATGATAGAATAAATTGAAATCATGCCTTTTGTTCCTTTGTGCCTTCCCTACTCTTTTCATTCGACCACATGCAACTATTACTTACCAATTCCTCCAAAAGATCATGAGCCACCTCAATGGTTTTCCTCAACAATAACCCTCCAGTAGCTATATATATTGTCTCTTTTGTAGTATAATTGACACCATTATATAATGTCTATAGTAAGAACTCCCTAGGAAGGTTGTGGTGTGGGCAGCTTCTTTGCAACTCTTTGAACCACTTCATGATGTTACTGAAAGTTTGTAATTTCCTTGATGATCCATATAGTCTTTGTTAATAGGAAGTACTTAGCAAGGAAGGCTTGGGCTACTTGCTCCCATGTAGTAATTTGAGATGCACTAAGTGAGTTGTACCATGCCTTATCTCAGTCTCTCAAAGTGAATGGAAATAATTTAAACCTCATAGCATCATTAGACATCCTTTAGTGTCGCATATCTCTAAAAATTTTGCTTGGTAGGAATTGGGATCTTTAGTTGATAACCCATAGAATTGAATATTGTTCTGGAGTACATTCAGGAGTGTCGACTTGATTTCAAAATTGTTTGTTGTGATTGCAGGCCTTGTAACTCCTCGTGGACTAAATCTGGGCCTTATAAAATCCATCAATGTTCTCTCGACCTTTCCTTGTTCTCCTTCTTCCACCATATTTGTTTGAAGATTTTCTTAGTGCTTTGCTCTCCTTAACCTCCTCTCTTATCTTGTAATATCAGAAAATTCTTCTTCAAAAGTTTCGTCGGACCTTCTTTTGCTCCTTGTGTTCATGCGCTTGCAAATACAAAAGGAAAAGTATCAAACACTCTTAAATCAAAGTTACCCAAACTAAAAAATATACTAAAAAAAGCAATCCCTAGCAACGGTTCTAAAAACTTGTTGATTGCAAAACCAATTCTCTAGTTTTACGCTCGAAACTGCAAGTATACAGGATGCAACTTGTAGTAAAGAACATATATCGATCCCTCAGAGATTTTGTTTAGACGCTACTTAATTCAAGCTACTTTGTTTGAGAACCAATTTTAATAAATATGAACTGAAAAATTAAACTAAATCAAACAACTAATAATGAACAAATGATAAAGCAAAAGTGCAGAAACTTGGAATTCAAGATTTAACAATTAAAGATCACTTTTTCTGAATCTTATCTCCCTCCTAGCTTTTTAATTTAATTGTACCTCATGTAAGATGTCTTAATGTATTATCTACCTTTCTCAAGAGGTAATTAATTGTCCCTCGCCAAATTAAATGGAAATGATTAAGCAATCTCTCATTCTACAGAATCAGTCTACAAATTCAACAAGTTATGAAGTTATCCTATGGGTAATAGCCAAGATCTCTCTTTAACTAATCAATTAACTTGATGAATGTAGGTCTATAGAGTGCCAATTCTCATTGTACATCCCTATATAATATGCCCAACTCAATTTCTTAATATATTGCAAGGTATAAGCTCAACATTCATCAAAAGCATCATTCATTCAAATCAACAAAGTAAGAGTTAAACAAGATCTCTACAAATAACTCAGCCACTCATAATGTCATTAGCATCCCTAACAACTAGAAAATTTATAATAAATATGCTAAAAGAGAAAAACAAAATAGGAACTAGATGAAGTAAGTTCCTTCTTTTCTTTTCCCAAATCTGGAAAATCTGGAGTTGGTGTGCTCTTTACCTAATTTGGAATGGAAATCTTGATTCTCTACCTCTCTCTAGGCTCTAAATATGTTTTTTAGCTCAAGGAGGCAAGTTCTCATGACACTCCCTTCTGCCCTAGGGATTTGTGCCCTTATATAGTCACAAGAACCTAAAAATAAGGGAAACCTGGGTGTCTCTTCAGGTTAGGGATCCCACTATCATGGGAATTAGCAATCCTATAATCGTGGGTTCTTGTCTTACAACTCTTCCACTTCTCTTCTCCTTTCTTGGTCCCTAGTGTGGCCACCCTCCATTCCTACATCAAAATGATCAATTCTTACCCTAAATCAACATCAAATATAAAAGAACAACCTTAAAGATCAAACTAAACAAAAATATACAAAATAATTCCTAAAACACGACAATAATAACCTATTATGTAAGAAACACATGCCAAATACTTTGAAAAACACACACTAATGCACAACTATCATGATCCTAGATCAATTCAAATGACTAAAGTTTTATTGAAAGTTTAAAACAGCTCTAACTAAACCTAACAATTTCTATCGAACTACTAAATGTGTTAATTTATGGTCTTTAACTTGACCTTGCATCCATGGAAGCATCCTAATTGTTCGAACAGAAGGAAATCACTTCTTTGTCTTTGGGAATCCCTCCTTTGAGATATAGCTTAAGGGTCTTACTGGCATAATAGATCGTATGCAACCTTCTAAGCTGAGGTCCTGTAAGGGTCTTGCTGACATAATAGATCGCATGCAGCCTTTTATCTTTCCTTTGGCCCAATACACAACCTATAGCTTGGTCGCTTGCATCACATATAACCTCAAATGGAAGTGTCCAGTCTGGTGGTGGTAGAATTGGTGTGGATATTAATGCCTCCTTTAGTTTGTTGAAGGAAGATATATACTTGTCATCAAACAGAAAAGGCACATCCTTGACTAACAACTTTTTCAAAGGTCTTGCAATTTGTGAGAAGTCTTTGATAAATCGACAGTAAAATCTCACACGGTGGAAGTTTCTCTATAACTTGTGTGTTTGCTCTATCAACTTTAAATCCTTGGTGTAAGATTTTATGCCCTAGCATTATCCCCTCCTACTCCATAAATGGCATTTCTCCTAATTCAACACCAAGTGTGATTCTTTACATCTTTGAAGAACTCTATCCAAATTGGTTAAACACATTTCAAAAGTCTTTAAAATTTGAAAAATCATCCATGAACACCTCCATTATATTTTCGATCATGTCAGAAAAGATAGACATTATACATCTTTGAAATGTAGCTGGGCCATTACATAGTCTAAAAGGCATCCGTCTATATACGAAAGTACAATAAAGACAGGTGAATGTGGTATTTTCTTGATCATCAGGGTATATGAAGGTCTAATTGTATCCTAAATATCCATCTAAGAAGCAATAAAAGGAGTGACTAGCCGCTCTTTCTATCATTTGGTCTATGAACGGGAAAGGAAAATGATATTTCTTAGTCATTGTGTTGAGCTTGTGATAGTCTATACACGTTCTTTATCTTGTGACCATTCTTATTGAAATTATTTCTCCACTCTCACTTTCTATTACTGTCATTTCACCCTTTTTAAGTACACATTGTATTGGACTGACATATTCACTATCAGTGATGGGATAAATTATGCCTAAATCTAAGAGTTTGATTATTTCTTTCTTGACCACCTCTTTCATGTTAGGGTTCAATCTTCGTTAACCCTCCCTCAGGGCTTATACCTCAAATATCAGAAATCTGCCATTCGATGGCTTTCATTCGCTCTCTCACAATTGCTACCACATTACTTTCTTGTTTCTCATCCAATTGATTTGAGATGATTATCGGTAACATTTGACCATCCCCTAGAAAGGTGTACCTAAGATGTGTAAGTAAAGATTTAAGCTCTAATGTATAAAATCTAAGGCGGTACTAACTACAATAATTCAAAAGAAATAAAATAGTGCAGAAAATAAATCAATCAAACAAGTAATTTCAAGAATGGAATTAAAGAAATCTAAATACAATAACAAATCACACCAACCAATCCCAAAACTAACCTAGAAACTATTAAATGAGAGAAAGGGGCATTCAATCCAAAATTAATGAAAATCTAATCAATTATGTAATTCCCGACTTAATGGGTCTAGATGGTCCTAGGGTGAATTACTCTCTCTCGAGCTATGATTCTTAACTTTAATTGATGATCCCTAATTTAAATTATGGAATCGTGATCTATCAATTCGCAATTGACCTAAAACCTAAATTAATTCTAAGTTGTCTATTAACCTACTAGGAATCTATGCTTAATCTCTTGTTATATGACTCTACTGGTTTAATCCAATCCTTTACCTATCAATACACCTAACTCTCGTTAGCCCAAATTGATTATATTCACTTGGCTCACCCTCTCAGTTTATTGCTGAATTATTATGAACAAGAATTGAATCACATTCAAAAGAAACACAACCAATTAAAGTTTATTAATCTCAAGAATTAAAAGCCCGAAGGTGAGTATAGACAATAATCAACATTTAACAACAACAATTGCAATAAATATCCCTATTTCTTACAGAAAAAAATTGAAATAAAAATAGAAACTACTATCAGAATGGATCATGGAGGTAGCGACAACGAGAAACCACCTGTTTCGGGAAGTACATTGTGTCAAACTTTTTCTCCTTGTCTCTCTTCCTTCGTCTCCTTCCTTAATGTCTCAAAACTCTCTAGGTTTTTTCCGAAATGCGGCTGACGTGAAACTCTCTATTCAGACTCTACAAACTGCTTTTTTTGTCTTGTAATGTTCCTTTTTTATCTTGGAAGCCCTAGGTTTAATCCAGGGTCAAAATGGTCTAAAAAATCAGACAAAACTCGAGTTTCTGTATCAGCCCGACGCAGACCACGATCGTGGCCCTACCTGCCATGATCGTGGCTAGCGCCTAAACCTTTTTGTCACGATCGTGAGCCAAAGTACTCGATCGTGGCCTGGCATGTAGCTTTCTATGTCGATCATGGCCCAAAGTGCACGATCGTGGCCAGGGTCCTTTCAGCTTGCCTCTTTTTGTCACAATCGTGGCATATTTATAGCCCAAAACTCTTCGAAATTTCTCCGTTCTTCACCGTTTACTCTGAAACACTACCCATTAAGGTACCTCAAAAATATAACAATTAAGCTCAAATACTCGTACTAACCCATAAAAAACAATTAAACACATAGACTAACACAATTAAAACCTAATGCACTCTAAACACTCTAATTAACAATAAATACTTAACAAATTAAACCCTAAAACATAATGCAAATCACAACTATCAATATCCCCACACATAACGTTTGCTTGACCTCAAGTAAACAAAACAAAAAAGACACAACACACAATGCAATAATGAGGCAATGACTTTGATTTTATGAAATAAATTTAATTTTAAACACAATCTTACAAGTTATATCTAATCATTAACAAGCAAAATCTATGTCTAGAGGCTTTGAACTAAATATACAATTTAATCGAGATCTAAGTGTTAAATTATTTATCCTTTTAAATTGTAGACACACATTAATAATTGTTTGGTCTTCAGACTCTGTAACTGTTCCTAAGTATATTTTCATGAAAAGTCAAGCTTACTATAAGGTCGGTAGGATTTTATTAAGCAAATACACTTTTTATTTATTTATTATTTTTTATTTGAACATAGACTTAGTTTTTTTACACAGAGGCAAACATTGGTCATTAATATTGACCCAGTTACTCAACTAAGTCATATTCTTATTAAACAGCTTAGTTGGAACGTCATTATAGCCTTTTGATGCGAAGGCATACATTTGTGATGCGTATCAATTCGATTACTCAGCTATATCATGTTTTCAACTTGCTACTAGCTCTATTCATAACCTGGAGGCCAGCGGAATAGTGTTTTATTTAACAAATTTTTTTATTGTTTATTTTTTATTACCTACTTTGTTGTTTAAGCTACTCATTTCTATGAAAAATACTAGTTAAGCTACTTAAGTTGAAAGACCTCAAATTATGAATGAATGTGACAACCTATGAGGTGCTAAATTTACACTAAATCCTAATTAAGCTGCATATTCATCCAAAGTCTCCTAATTCACTAATTTTGCAAGCTAAAGATTATTTATAACCTACTAGACTATGTTCAAAATTAAATAAATTTCACTCCATCTTAGCCATTGACACATTCAAAAAAATCCACACAATGCAACCCAAATAAACTATGATACAAAATGCAAAATTCACACTTAAGGTAAAAACACACAACCCTCCCCACACTTAAACAACACATTGTCCTCAATATAAGAAGGGTACACAACCACACTCGGGGGAAATAAACACAATATACGAAAAACATAAGAAGAAAATAATAACAAAAATGAAGAGAAAAGGGTTAGAACAAGAAACCGTCATGTTGACTGAGGTGGTGAAGGCAATAGTGTTGAGACCAAATTTGCTTGACATCGAGAGTGTTTCCCTATCCTATAAATGATTCAAGAGAGAAAAAGAATTAGTAATCCAAACTGATTCAAATCATTTAAAACTTATTTAAAAATTTAAAACAAACCTAACTATATAACAATTTAAATCTAACTACTAAACGTGTTAATTTATGGTCATTAGCTTGACCTTCATTCGTTAAAACTCAGCCAGGGTCAATTATGAGCGACTTGTTTCCACCCTTCTCATTCAACATCAGTTTTGTAGCCCATGAGTAAGCTACAAATTGCAAAATGATCAAAAGGAAAATATTAATAAAATTGAGAAAACCAATTAAGCTCATCAATGTCCTTCTCATTAACAAACTGTTAATACAATAGGGAATAACAAAACTCCCTGAATCTTCCATCGAATCCAACAGTTTGTGCTTTACGAAGGTAAATTGCTCTCCTTCTTCCTTAATCACCTTCATTTCCTCTGCTTCTTCTGCTTTTTGAACAATGACTTCCATCACTTTTTCAAACTCTATCTCTGTTGTTGTCTGCTCTTCATCCTCTTGTTCTTTAGAATATTCGAACACATCAATTATCCTAAATGAGCTACTAACCTTCAGATTCTTAATTACATCATTCATGTTGAATGTCATCTGATCATCATCAATCCAAAAGATAAAGTTCTTTTCCTGAACATCTCCCCAACATTTTTCGATGGTTACATATGGTATATCAAGAATTGGTGGATAATAGGGAGGGTTGACATTATTTTCTTCTTCCTCTTCTTTGATTTCTTGGTCTTCTCTAAGGTTAGGTTTCTCACTGGTTCTTATAGATCTACCCCATTCCTAAGTGTGATAGCCTGATATGGATCTATCGAATTCATTTTCATACTGCGCAGATAGTTTTTCACACTTTACGTACAAAATTTCCTAGAAAGCTGGCCTATTCGCACTTCTAGATTGCGAATAGAAGAGGCATGATCTTCTAGTACTCGCTCAAACTTCTCTTCCAATCTCTTATGGTTTTCTTCCATATTCGTGAGCTTATCTATAAATTTGTCTAACTTGGAATCCCATGAATTGAATTCATCATGTTGAAATTCACATGGGTCTTGATGTCCTATGTGAGTGCTTGCATTGTTCGACCAATAAAAATCTGGGTGATTCTACCATCCCGAAGTGTATAGGTTTAGATAAAGGTGACGATTTCTCCAACCAAATTGGGGTTCATTGAAATCTACAAGAATCCTTTGCTCCCTATAATATATGTCCTCTATGATCGTTCAACATTCAACTCTTCAAATGTCCCATTCTAATATGTCTCGATATGTCTCTACTTACGCCCCAAATTTTTTTGTTTATAAATAAAGAACAAAAGTTAGTGGAAAAGCCTTAGACTAAAGAACTAAACTAGTTGCCTCCCCAACAACGGTGCCAAAAACTTGATCACAAGGTTACACACGTTAAGTTTTAATATTTATAACCATGGTAAATTCCACAAGCGCACGGGTGATTCACGTAGTACCTAAGGTATCGATCTAATGAGGAAGCCTAATCTAGTCCTAAAATCTAAGGTCGTACTAACTACAATAATTCAAAAGAAATAAAATAGTGCAAAAAATAAATTAATAAAACAAGTAATTTCAAGAATTGAGTTGAAGAAATCTAAATACGATAACAAACCACACAACTAATCCCAAAACTAACCTAGAAACTATTAAGTGAGAGAAAGGGAGATTCAATATGAAATTAACGAAAATCTAATCAATTATGCAATTCTCGACTTAATGTGTCTAGACAGTCCTAAGGTGAATTACTCTCTCTCAAGTTATAATTCTTAACCCTAATTGATGATCGCTAATTTAAATTATGAAATCACAATCTCTCGATTCGCAATTGACCCAAAACCTAAATTAGTTCTAAGTTGTCTATTAACCTACTGGGAATCTATACTCGATCTCTCGTTGCACGACTCTACCGGTTTGATTCAATCCTTTAACTATCAATTCACCTAACTTTCGTTAGCTCAAATCGATTATTTTCACTCGGCTCATCCTCTCAGTTTATTGTTGAATTATTAAGAACATAAATTGAATCAAAAGAAACACAACCAATTAAACTTTATTAATCTCAAGAATTAAAAACCCGAAGGTGAGTATAGACAATAATCAACACTCAACAACAAAAATTGCAATAAATATCCCAATTTCATACATAAAAAAATTAAAATAAAAATAGAAACTACTATAGAAATGGATCGTGGAGGCAATGACAGCAGGAAACCAGCTGTTCCGAGAAGTACATCGTGTCAAGCTTTGTCTCCTTATCTCTTTTCCTTCATCTCCTTCCTCAATCTCTCAAAACTCTCTAGGATTTTTCTGAAATGTGGCTGACATCAAACTCTCTATTCAGACTATCCAAACAACTCTTTCTATCTTGTAATATTCCTTTTATATCTTGGAAGCCCTAGGTTTAATCGGGGTCGAAATGGTATGAAAAATCACACAAAACTCGAGTTTCTGTATTAGCCTGGTGTAGGTCATGAAGGCCTACCTGCCACAGTCGTGCCCAGTGCCTAAATCTTTCTGCCACGATCGTGACCTAAAGTGCACGATCATGCCCTAGCACGTAGCTCTCTATCATGATCATGGCCCAAAGTGCACGATCGTGGCCAGGGTCCTTTTAGCTTACCTCTTTCTGTCACAATCGTGGCACATTTATAGTCCGAAACTCTTCGAAACTTCTCCATTCTTCGCTATTTACCTTAAAACATAAACAAACCCATCAAGGTACCTCAAAAATATAACAATTAAGCTTAAAGACTCATATGCCTATAAAAAATAATTAAACACATAAAACACAATTAAAACCTAAATACACACTAAACCTTCCAATTAACATTAAATACTTAACAAATTAAACCCTAAAATATAATAAAAGTCACAACTATCGATCTTCATTCGTTAGTCCATAGAATTGCACGTTCTGTTGAAGCATATTTAGGAGAGCTGGTTTAATTTCAAAAGAGGTTGCTTGTACGGGTGGCCTAGCTACTCCTTGGTTAGCTGTATTGAACTTTGGTCTCATCCATAAGGCATTGTTGACGTCCTTGGTTCGCTTCATGATCCAAATCTTGCCGAAATTTCTCAACCATTGTTGCTTTCGCACTTTCTTCTTCTTCTGACGCTGAGCTTTCCTAATTGATCTTTCTAATCGAGTTATATCTAACGCCAAGGTTTCAGCTAAACAACTTGAACTTCTCATGACTCTAATGTTCATGCAAGAGCACATATTGAAAAATAAAAGATAGGCATAACAGAAAATAAAAACTAACTAAAATGCCTTAAATTAAAGAATTAAACTAATCACCTCTCTGGCAACGGTGCCAAAAACTTGATCGTGTGTTTAATGTGTGTAAGTTTTAATAAATAACCCTCGATAATCTGCAAGCGCACGGTTCATTAGCATAGTACTAAGATGTCGATCTCATGAGGAGCGATAATCTAATCCTAAAATCTAAGGCTAGAAAACAATATAAAAATTTAAATTAAAGGAAACTAAAAACAAGAAATTAATTCAATCATTCAAATTAAATTAATAATCAATCACAGAAATACTATTACTAAACAATTGCAACACACCCAAGAATTAACCTCGGGAAATTACCAATTGAGAGAAAGGGAATTTTATCTATCCTTAATAATAACCTAATTGATCATGAATTACTGGATTATTGGTTCTAAACGATCCTAGGGTTGATTACTCTCTCTCGAATTATAATCATTAACCCTAAATCATAAACCCTAATAAGATTATGGAAGTTGCAATCTCTCAATTAACAATCTATCCAAAATCCTAATTAGTTATAAAATTCTCTAACAAACTATGGGAAACCTATCAAAGATTTCTCTTTACACAATTTGCCGATTTGATTTAATTCTTATTCTATTAAATCACTTAACTCTTGTTAGCCTAATTTAATCATTTTTCATTCGATTCACCCTCTTATTTTATTATTGAATTATGCATTTGCAAAATTAAACTGCAATAAATCCTATTAGCACATAAATAATCTGATTTTATTAATTTAAAGATAAAACTCTGAAGGTGAGTTTAGAACATCTTCAACATTCGAAAATCTATCATTAAAACGTTATTCCAATTCTATGCAATCATAAATTGAAAATAAACATGAAATATGATCTGAACAGATGGTGGGAGGCAGCGACGTCGGGAAAGTCCTGATTCGGGAAGTATGTCGCGTCACCTTCTTCTCCTCTTCTCTCTTCCTTCTTGTCTTTCTCGATCTCTCAATGAATTCTCTCTAGGGTTTCTCCACAAGTGGCTGATGCAAAGGCTCCTCCTACCTCTTTGTCTTGTTCTTTAAATACCTTTTGTGTTTTAAGCAACCTTAGGGTTTTTCGGTGTCTGAAAGGTTTGAAAATCCCTCAAAACTTGACATTTTTTAGTTTTTGCGCGTTAGCCCAAGGTAGGCCACTATTGTAACCCATATCCAAGCCTTCTGTCATGCTCGTGGCATGTAGACTACGATCATAGGCCATGTCTTGGGCTTCTGTCACAATCATGGCATGTAGGCCACGATCGTGGGCCAACTCTGGTGCTTTTGTCACAATCGTGGCCTGTGTTGCTACGATCGTGGGCTATTGTTTCTGCCTAAATGTCTTCGAAACTTCTCCATTCTTTGATGTTAACCCTGAAACATTAAAAAATACATCAAGGTATCTCAAAAACATATTATGTTAGAGAAGTGCTCTAAAGGCAATCACCTTTAGCACTTATTGTACAAATCATTTTATGATTAATAAAGGAAATTTTCCTTATTTCGATGTTCATATGCTTGTGGATTTGATGTTGATCTTAAGTTGATTCAATGAAGTCCTTGATACAAAATATAATATGGAGGAAATCGTGATGAGATCATGATAATGAGATTCCTATCATGTGTAATTATGTTAGTATCTAAACTTTCCCTA
>JAOTAY010027694.1:0-26853 GCA_025629805.1 Erythroxylum baracoense | reverse complement strand
AGACATAATTCAATCGATAAAATAGGAGGGAGACAAAATAGGAAAAAAGTAATCTCTAGTATTTAGATTCTTGAATTCAGATTTTCTATAATTTTGGTATTGTCCATCGTTTACATTAGTCTTTTAATTTTAATTCAATTTTCCAGATTATTTGCATTTCATAATTTAGTTTCTTAAACAAAATTGTGTGTAAATTAAGCAGTGTCTAGGCATCAATCCCTGTGGGATCGATATCCTCTCTTTTTACTACAAGTCACGACCCATTCATTTGCGATTTTTGAGAGTAAAACAAGTAGATAGGTTTTACCATCAATAGTTGGGTTGAAGCAAAAGCTCGAGTTTTGTAAGATTTTTCGTTCCGTTTCGACCTCGACTTTAACCTAGAGCATCTAAAGTATAAATACATCATTATTAGACTGTTGTCGCAGCCTTGGAGAGTCTGAAAAACAAAGCTTTCATGTTGGCCAATTCCAAAAATCCTAGAAAGAAATCGAGAGATTGAGAAAGGAGATAAAGGAAAAGAAACACGCAGAATAAGCTTGATGTAATGTACTTCCCAGAATAGGTGGTTTCCTACTGTCACTACCTCCACAATTTTGTTCCCGACATATTTTTTGATTATTTCAAATTTATTCATGTACAGAATTGAAATAGGTGTTGGGAATATGTTGTGTTGAATGCTGAGTTATTGATTTTACTCAACTTTGGGATTTTGATTTTTGAGATTAATAAAGCTTAATTGATTGTGTTTTTATCGATTCAATTGTGATTTAATTATGCTCTTAATAACTTGGCAATAAATTGAAAGGGTGAGTCAAGTGAAAATAATCAAATTGGGCTAACGAGAGTTAGGTGATTTGATAGGTAGAGAATTGAATCAAGCCGGTAGAATCATATAACAAGAGATCGAGCATGGGTTCCCAGTAGGTCATTAGACAATTTAGAACTAATTTAGCTTTTGGGTCAATTATGAATCGAGAGATCACAATTCCATAATTTAAATTAGGGATTATCAATTAGGGTTAAGAATTATAACTTGAGAGAGAGTAATTCACCATAGGACCATCTAGACCCATTAATTCAATAATTACACAATTGATTAGGTTTTTGTTAATTTTAGATTAAAACCCCCTTTCTCTCATTTGATAATTTCTAGGTTGGTTTTGGGATTGGTTTGTGTAAGTTGTTTCCTTATTTAGATTTATGTAATTCAATTCTTGAAATTAATTATTTGATTTGTTTATTTTCTACATTAGTTAATTATTTTGAATTATTCTAGTTTAGTGCGACCTTAGATTTTAGGACTAGACTTTCCTCCTTGTGGGATCGATACCTTAGGTACTACACGAACAACCTGTGCACTTCTGGAATTTACTAAAGATAATAAATATTAAAACTTAGCGTGTGTAACCTTGCGAACAATTTTTGGCGCTGTTACCAAGGTGGTGATTAGTTTAGTTCTTTAGTCTAAGGCTTTTCCACTATCTTTTGTTTTTTTAAAAATTAGTTTTTAAAAAAATTAGTTTTTTTGGCATAAGGTAGAGACACATCAAGATTTTTTGGAGTGAGAATGAGACATCTGAAGAGTTGAATGCCAGGAAGAGATGAAAAGAACAATCATAGAGGATGTATATTATAAGGATCAAAGGATGTTTGCAGAATTTAATGAGCCTCAATTTAGTTAGGGAAATCATCATCCTTACATGAACCCATACACTTCAGGGTGGTAGAACCACCTCGATTTCTATTGGTCCAATAATGTAGGGACTCACTTAGACCATCAAGGCCTATCAGAATTTTAGTAAGATAAGTCTAGTTCATGGGATTCCAAATTAGACAAAACCATGGATAAGCTAACAGATATGGGAGAGAACCATAAGAGATTGAAAACGAAGTTTGAATAAGTAATAAAAGATCATGCATCTTCTATTCTTAATTTAGAGGTTCGAATAGGCCAACTTTCTAGGGAATTTTGTAAGCAAAGTGTGGAAAATTGTCTGCGCAACTTGAAAGTAAATTTAATATAGCCATGTCAAGCTATCACACTTAGGAATGGGGTAGAGCTAGAAAAACCAGTGAGAAATCAAGCTAAACCTGATCTTATAGATGACCAAGAACTCAAGAAAAAGGATGAAGGAAAGGATGGAAACCCCTCATACTATCTGCCAGATCTTAGTAGACCATGTTTAAACATCGAAAAATCTAGGATAGATGTCCTTACAAAGAACTCTACCCTTTGGATTGATGATGATGACGAGACATTCAATATGAATGATGTACTTAAGTATCTAAAGGTTAGTAGCTCATTTAGGATAACTGATGTGTTCGAATCTTTTGAAGACCAGATGACAATATAATCGAGTTTGACAAAAGTATAAAAGTCTCAGTTTAGGAAGCAGAAGAAGCTAAGGAAACAAAGGTGATTAAGGAAGAAGGAGAGCAATTCACCTTCATACATGACAAACTGTTGGATTCGATGGAAGATTCCGGGAGTTTCATTATTCCTTATTTTATTGACAGTTTGTTAGTGAGAAGGAAATTGATCAAATTAATTAGTTTTCTCAACCTTATCAATATTGTCTTTCTAATCATTTTGTAATTTGTAGCTTACTCACAAGCTACAAAACTGATGTTGAATGAGAAGGGTGGAAGCAAGTGGCTCATAATTGATCCTTGCTGAGTTTTAAAGGATAAAGGTCAAGCTAATGACCATAAATTAGCATGTTTAGTTGTTAGATTTAAATTGTTGTATGGTTAGGTTGCTAATGACCACAAATTATTTAAATTGTTGGATGGTTATGTTTGTTTTAAATTTTAAATAAGTTTGAATGATTTGGAATGGTTTGGATTGCTAATTCTTTTGTTCTCTTAAATGACTTATAAGATAGGGAAACACTCTCAATGTCAAGCAGATTTGGTCTCAACACTATCACCATCATCACCTCTATCACCATAAATGGTTTCATGTTCTAACCCTTTTCTTTTCATTTTTGTTAGTATTTTATTCTTATGATTTTTGTATATTATGTTTTATTTCCATTGGTGTTTGTGTACTCTTCACACATTGAGGATAATATATTGTTCAAGTGTGGGAAGGGGTTATGTATTTTTCTTCTGAATGAGATTTTTACATATTGTATGATAGTTATTAAGTTGTATGTTGTGAATTGTTTGAATGTGTCAATGACTTAGATGGAGTGAAATTTATTTAATTTTGAACATAGTCTAGGTTGAAATGATCATTAGCTCATAAAATTAGTGAATTAGGAATCTTTGGATAAATATACAGCTTAATTAGGATTTAGTGTAAATTTAAAACCTTATAGGTTATCATTCATTCAAAATTTGAGGTCTTTCTACATTAGTAGCTTAACTAGTATTTTTTCCATAGAGATGAGTAACTTAAACAAAAAGGTAGGAGAAACAAATATTTTTCGTTAAATAAATCACTATTATGCTGGCCTCCAAGTTATGAATAGAGCTAGTAGCCAGTTGAAAATGTGATATAGCTGAGTAACTGGATCGATATGCATCACAACTATATGCCTTCGCGTCAAAAGGCTATAATGATGTCTCAACTAAGTTGTTTAATAAAAACATGACTTAGTTGAGTAACCAAATCGACATTCATTACTAATGTTTGCTTCCTCGTAAAAAGACTAAGTTTATGTTCACTAAAATAATAATAAAATAACTGTGTGTTATTGGTTAATAAAAACCTACCGAACTTGTAGTAAGCTCAACTTTTCATGAAAATATACTTAGGAATAGTTACAAAGTTGAAAAGACCAAAGAATTATTAATGTGTGTGTACAATTTAAAAGGGTAAATAAATTAACACTTAGATCTCGATTAAATTGTATATTTAGTTCAAAGCCTCTAGACACAAATTTTTCTTATTAATGATTAGATATAACTTGTAGGATTGTGTTTAAGATTAAATTTATTTCATGAAGTTAAAATCATTGCCTCATTATTACATTGTGTTTTGTGTGTTGTTGTTTTGTTTGCTTAAAGACAAGCAACAACATTGCATTAACCACACTCCTTTCCATAGGTAATAATCCCTCATAGAAATATTAGATGAGGAGTTGCTCTGAAATGTTATAGTGAGGATGACACATAACTTCTTAAAGCATACCCAATACTTGTAAAAGGACTCTCCATTGTGTTGCTTTATCCTGCAAATTTCCTTTCTTATACTGATTGTTTTTAAGTTGGAAGTATTTTTTCCAAAAAAAGTCTTTTCATTTCAATCCATGTGTTAATGCTCCCAGTAGGTAAATCAATAAACTAGTCTTTTGTTGCATCCTTCAATAAGAATAAGAAGGCTCTCAACATAATCTACTCTTCTGTCACCCTTATATGTTTTATAATAAGACACACCACATCAAGCTCCTTCAGATGCTTATGAGCATCCTCACCTATAAAACCATGAAAGTTAGGCAAAAGATTGATTACGACAGATTTAAGCTTAAAAGCAACATTTTCAGCAAAATTTGGAAAAGTGATGCATTAAGGCCTTTGAGTCAAATCTAGATCAAACAACTCTTTTAAGTTCTTAGATTGTCTATGGCTTCCTCAAGGTCAATTCCTTGTTGTATTCCCTGAGTTGTTATGGTTTCACTACGTTTGATCTCCGAATCAAATTATAGAGGTTCTCTATATGGAGATCTTGTTACTATCATACACCAAAACTAACAAGTGTGTAAAGATTAAGAAATAACTAAAAGAAAAGATTATAAACAAATATATATACGAAACACAAATTGAAATCAAAAGCAAAAACTAAAGCACCACACTCCCCGACAACGACGCTAAAATTCTTGATGCGTGTCAAATCCACCAGAAAAAAAAACCTATCTCTATACATGCCAAATTTATAGTAGCAATAAGCAGGTATCATATCTACAGGGAGTGTACGTATAGTTTTTGTAATGATAGGAATTGAAATTTAGGAAATGGGGGGTTTGGTTGAAATTGGTAAAGAAAATAAAATGAAATTAAACTAACGAAAGCAAATTAAAGTAAGCAATGAAAAATGATAAAAGTGATTAATGCCAATTTTAGAATCTAATTCTCGGATCAATCTCAGCCTACACACAATTAAACATATGTCATTGTCATATTGTTTTCATACCTCTTTGTGAAACTATTAGTCATAGGTTAACAATAAGTTCTATTAATCTGAGTTTTCCCTTAGGTCGTGTTTGATTAAAATAAGCTATTTAAATAAACCTAGCTATCAAACAACCTAAAATAAGCTCTACAGATTTAGTAAGATAGTTGTATTATGAATAAGGAAAACAAATTGATCTAGGCAACAACCATATAACCTTAGGTCATTTAACCTTTGTTACATTATCCCTAATGATTAAACACCATTAGTTGCCACAAATGAACCCAAAACATAACTATTACATATTGTATTTATAATTCTAGCAATGGGTTCATACATAAGCAACTAAATGATAATGAGAAAATTAATTATCCATATATGAATGCCTGAATCAATAAGCAAAGGATAATACAAAGAATCCCTAAAGAGAGAGATTTACAATATAACAACAATATGCTCAAATTGGATGCTTGGCGTCGATTCACCCTCAAACCGGAAAAAAGAAGCTTAGCCCTCCATGGTCTCCAAAGAGCAAGTGCGCTACCTCTTTACTGTCCCAAAACCATTCCTTTTCTTTTGGTCATTAAAAATGTCAATTTATAACAAAAACTAGGTTTCTTGGCATATGCACGGTTGGGTACATAACTGTGCATCTAACCATGCAACCCAAAAAATGTGAAAATCATAAAGATGCACGGTTGGATATGCGTTCATGTATCCAAATGTGTAAGTCCAAAAAGTATCTTCCAATTGTATACACGACTGTGTAAGTATATACACAGTCTTGTATATCCCAAGTTTTCTTGAATTGCTATTTTTGTTGTAATTTCTTATCTAATCCTCATCCTAATCCTTCTCCTTTTTATTCCATAAGGACAATTGAGTTTGAACATCAAGATGTTGGCTCAAGGAATGTGATTTAATCCCATTTTGTTCTTATGCTTCAAACTTGTAGCCAATACCAAATATGAACTAAAATGAGTATCTTAAGTATTTCACAACAATAATCACTAAGTTTTAAGAAGTGAATGTATAAACAATTAAGAACACATAATTTGGGTTAATAGAAAATAAAATATATCTTTCTAAATTGTACATTTCACTTGGAATTTTGGGTGAAAAATGGAAACTGTATACGAATTATCCTTTTCATCATAATGCTCAAATCATTACTACATGCAACATAGAGAGAGCCAATATACATTATGGCTTCATGTCATACCATATTATTCATGCCACATGTAAAATTCAAGATGTCCTAGCTTGAACTCTCCTTAATTTATATAGCTAATCGTGCGTTCTAAAGAGTAAAACTTTGGGAGGATATCAAGGTAACACATTCTTTAATAAATGGTCCTTGGGCTATTGCTAGAGACTACAACTTTATACTTTCACCAATTGAGGTTGATGGAAATAAGACAAGGTTAAGGGGAGCAGAGAAGGAATTAACTGAGATTACTTGGGACCTTAATATGGTGGGTCTGAGGTTTGTTGGCTATTTTTATACTTGGAATAATAAAGAATAAGGCAAGTACTTTATTAGAAGGAAATTGGAAAGAATCATGGTAAATTAGCAATGGCTTGTTAAGTTTTCCAATTATTATGCTCAATTTGGGGAACCTAGACGCTTAATCACTTTTGGATGGGTATACATAGCATGTAAAATGTTAAAATTTTTAGGTCCACATTCAAAATTTTCAATTGTTTAACTGAAAGATAGGGATTTGAAAACTTATTTATGAGCATATGGCAATCTAAGGTTGAGGGATACAAAGCCTCTTAGCTAATGAGGAAACTGCAGATTGTTAAGTAAGGATTCAAGGAATTCATAAAGACTAAAAACTGTAGGATTACTACAATAAATTAAGGAACAATTGATATAAACATAGAAAGAAATCTACTTGTTACCTTAAAATCAAGATATGAAGACTCAAAAAGTTACGAGCTTGATGGAATACAAATCAATATTGAATGTTCATAAGTCCATTTTGAGCAAGAAATTCAGAGTTAATTGGCTTAGGGATGGTGATACCAATACAAAGTTTTTTCACAACACCGTATTGGCTTGAAGAAATAAAAATTAAAATACTATACTAGCTGATGACATGGGCAATCTATGTATAGGTCAGGAGGAGAATGAGAGCACTGCAATGAAATTCTTCAAAAACCTATTAGGAATGCCGGAATTGAGTGGAAAAGGAGATATTTTTTACATAATTATTTAGAAGAATAGTCAAAAAGCCATTGAAGCCTTAATTAGTCCAATATCAGTACAGGAAATCAAAAGAACTCTCTTCAACTTAAACCCATATAAAGCTCCAGGGCCTAGTGGTATTAATGCTCATTTATTTTTAAAAACTTGGAACATTAGTGGAGAGTTAGTGGTGGAAGCAGTGTAAGAGTGTTTTTTCTTATATCCAAAAAGGCTATTGTGGGCTACTACATCAAGATTGATTTCCTTAAAGCCTTTGATATAATCAAATGGGAATTCATCATTGATTGTCTTCATCCTTTTGCTTATACAATGTTATTCGTGGGCTGGATTGAGGAATGCATCATAGCTATCAATTTAAGCATACTAATCAATGGTAGTTTAACAAACTTCTTTTAGAATTATAAAGGAATTAAGCAAGGGGCTCCCTTATCCCCTACTTATTCTCGCTAGCCATTGAAGTTTTCTCCAGAATGTTGGCAACCCTCACTCATGATAATCCAAGATTCAAATTTCATCATAAATGCATTATTAAAGCTAAATCATTTAACTTTTACAGATCACCTTATGTTAATGTGTATGGCCAAACCATATTTATTATCACTTTTATTGAGGGTCCCTAAGGATTTTAGCAAGCTATCAAGTTTGAAAACTAACTTTCATAAAAGTTATATGTTTATTTCATTAAATATACATAATGGGGAAGAGTTAAACAGGTTCACAAATATCCAAATTCAGGCCCTTCCTTCAGATATATGGAAATACCAATTACTATGAATAAACCAAAGTACGTGGATTGTATATCGTTGATTGAGAAGTTAAAACCATGACTAATGTCTAAAAAAATAGTAGTTTGTCTTTTTTAGTAGACTATAACTAATATCTATTATGTTGAGGAATGTACACACTCACGGGAGTGCTCACTTGGTATTACCTAAGAAGATTATGAAGGAGATTGAAAGTTACACTAAGCGATTTCTCTATTTTAGAAAACGAAGAAGCTCTAGAGGGGCTAAGGTGAAATAGGAAGAATTGTGTCTTGTTGAAGAGGAAGGGGGCCTCGGGATTACATCAGTAATGTCTATGCAGAAAGTGCTAATCACAACGAGGATATAAACGATATTCAAGGACAAGGTGACCCTCTTATCAAAGTAGATTAATGAGTATT
The DNA here is from genome assembly GCA_025629805.1 of Erythroxylum baracoense. Lineage (NCBI taxonomy): Eukaryota > Viridiplantae > Streptophyta > Magnoliopsida > Malpighiales > Erythroxylaceae > Erythroxylum > Erythroxylum baracoense. The sequence goes on along the minus strand of JAOTAY010027694.1, from coordinate 18,354 downwards.
ATATAAAGGATAAAAGCTTCTGGCAGTTAGGATAAACCAAAGAAACCTCACGAAGTTTTAAGCAAATATTGAGATTGAGGGATCAAACTTACCACTTGATTAAGAAACTAATTGGAAATGGTGAATCAATATGTCTTTGGTTTGATAACTGGAGTGACTTGAGTCCTTTACACGATAGGAATGAGCTTAGGCACATAATTACTAGGATTCCAATTCAAGAAAGAGTCAACTTCATCTTACATAATGGAATTGCAATTTCCAAAGGGTTGATAGCTTGGAAAATTACTTAACAATCCAACCATAGATGAGGAAGATAAGCTAATCTAGTTACACAAGAACTCCATAGAAATCTTTAATAGATGGTCTTATAAACTATTTAGGGATATACGTCCAAAAATCCCCAGTTATAAGCGAATAAGGAAGAATCCTTTATCCCCTAAAACAAATTTCATATGCTAGCTTGCAATGAAAGATAGGCCAAATACTAAAGATATATTGTATGGAACAACTAGCATCCTAGATACCAGATGTATTTTATGCAAAAGGGATAGTGAAACTGAGAATCATCTATATTTACAATGCAGTGTTTCATAAGCCATTTAGGCTAAAGTCCATATTATATTATACAAGTTCATTATCATTAGAATAAATGGGTGAACATCTTAAATTGGACAATCAATACGATGAGAAATATGAAGAATGATACAGTAGCCCTCAATACTGCATTTTGTTGTGCAATGTATACAATCTTGAAAGAAAGAAATAATAGGTTACAGATGAGAAAGGATATGGAAACTCAGATGTTGGTAGATAACCATTGGATCAGAGAACTTTTTATAACTCATGAAAACCAAATTAAATTAATCCCATGCATTAGGTGTCTTTGGAATATATAAAGCTTTGATTAAAATCATTATACTAGGAATAGTTGATTCCTGACTCATTTGCAGTTTTCTGTGTTAAAGTGTAATATTGAAACCTTGCCATTGTGTTAAATTTTTGTCAAGCTTAGCTTAAGTTAACACATATATTAATTTCATTTTTTTTAAAATTACTATTCATAGGTTATTAAGGTTTCTTCTATAGTTTTGTAGTCCTTTCTATTAAATTTTCAACCCTTATTAATCACCTCAATCTAAAATCCATAGAGAAATGTATAACAAAATTACATATCAAAACTACCTTCCTTTTCAAAACCTTTAAACAACACTTAAGCTGCTTTAATTAATTTATCAAAGATTCAATAACCTTTCAGGCATCACTAATCTTGAACTCAAACTCTAGAATAGTTTGTTTTAAGACTTATTCATTCAATACAAGCTTCAAGCATCAATGTTTAATTACGAGGTAAATGATGCGTGTCAAACATGTTTATCAAATAACCATTCTATTGGTTAATGCCTAATACATCTGTCCAAAAAAGCATAATATGGCCTTAGATTACTTAGTAAAGCACACTCTATTTAATAAGCTTAAAGCCCAAAAACTAACTGATATGATAACCATTTTTAGGCTCGATTTTGATAGGAAAAATTATAGATTTTAAAAATAGTTGACAAATAAGATCAATCAAGATATGACACATCTATATGTGGAAACAAAATCCTAGTTCAAAAACAATTTAGCTTCTTAGGTCAGTTGGATCAAAAATCTACTAGGATAATTAAAGTTGAACTATAATTTTTAAAGAATTTTCTGTAAAAAGAGACACCCATGTTCAATTCTTTTTGTAGTTATTAGTAAGCTTAATTAAATATTTATGTATATACTTAACACTTTTAACTCCCATAAACTTGACATAATTGTAGTGTCTTTATCATGAACACTCTCAAAACTTTACATTGGTATTCCTTGTAGGCCTACATAATAAGAAATATTAGTATGCTTACCCAAAATTTACTCTTTAGAAACCATTTTAAATTTTTAATATTTCCACTTGAAAAGATCTAAAAATTATATGAGTTATACCCACCTAAGAAAAATCTATAGATGGCAATGGAAGAAATGTATATATATTAGTCTTACTAGAATAACTAATGCCCTTAAGGCTCTTATAGCTAACACTATACTAAAGGGTCAAACTATTAAAATTTTCAAATATTATGATAATAATTCAACTTATTGATGCAAGAAAGGTAGTAAACACATAAAAGATAATAAATTCATAACCCCACGAATGACATTGTAAAGGATCTCCATTTATATCCCTATAATTAATGCCATTAAAACAAAGTACATGAGGGGCAATTTTGAAAATTAATAGTTGATTGATACCTATTGTTCTAGCAGAGCCATTATTGTTTATGTTTAAGATTCCAATATAGGAAACTTATGAAGGCATGTGTGATCCTTTATGGTTCCAAACCTTTCCTCTATTTTTAATAGTCACCTTTTAATAGTTAACCACTAAGTTCAAATCACATAATAAGAAATAAACATAATTATTAATATTATGTTTGCTTACTATAACCTAAAGTCTAGAATAAAGTTTCTAGGATTAATTACCATGCTTTTATTTTAAGGAAACACAAATCCCTAATCTTGATGCAGTCGTGGCATTAATAACCTTCTCAAATAGACTCAAACACTTTCAACCTTTATAGACTTTACTATAGAAAAAAGTAACCACTATGTTTTGAGGATACACATATTAGGGCACATAAATGTATAATTTTGGAGGATGTTAAAAAAAATGAGAAGCCTAACTAAAAAAAAGAATAAAAGGAGGGATGTATTTTCACTTATCGAAGCTAGGAAGTAGAAGATATGATTATAACGATAAACATCTTGAAGAAAAGGAAGGATCAAGTAATACCTCCCTAAGTGAAAGGTTTAGTAATAAGATCTTCATTGCCCTAAGAGATAGAATGCATATTAAAAGAACTAATATCTAGTACAAAGGTAAGGAAATTACATATACACCTAAATTATATTAAAGTTGAAGGGTAAATGTTTTAATTCTTCTTGATCCTAGCAAACAATACCTGTTGCATATGTAAAAGAACAAATCCTATTAATACTCCTTATAAAACAAATCTCATTATGGAAGAACTTAGAGTTTCTTTCCTTATCATTTAGCTACTGAACCTAGACTTTTATTTAAAGAGAGAGTTATGAGCTTCTAAAGCCTTCATGTATTTTGTGTTGGATACTACTTTATCCTACACCTTATTAAGAGACTTCTTTCTATGTAAGTGGCTTTCATTTTTTAATTTATATAAATGTTGTTCAAAAGTTTCTCCTTGATGCCTTTCAACTTTCTCATTCCCTTAAAAGCCTCATAACCATCCACTCGTATATTTAACCTTTAAGTAACAGCTTCTTCAAATTTAAGGGTCCTCACTAAATAATCATTTAAATTGAATTTTTTTTTCTTATTACCTATAGAATTTTCAGAGTAAACTTCTATATGAAAATGATTAGAATATAAAGGATTACTGAAGTTAGTTTAACTTCATAGAAAAATAACCGTACATTAAGGACTAGTTGAAGCCTATATAGTTTTAGTCTGATAAATCAACTACCACTTTGTTTGTTGTTTAAAGAAAATTGGTGGTCGTCATAGTGAAGATTAGATAAACCAACTTGAATAGTACATTTTCTAAAGTCTTCATTATCTAGCTTCTAGATCTTATCACCATATAATACATGAGAACTAAGTCTAATATTGGAATCACATAGCAACAACAAGGAAAGGAGACTGAAGCATCTAGTGAAATGATATTAGCTTAAAGATATTTCCTTCATGAAAAATATTAAGAGGTATATACAAGGTGATGCTCACTTTGGTTATGGTTCAAGTCAATTTTTTCTTAAGATGGGTAAACTAGTATGAATAAGATATTTGACTAATAATCATAAAGTTAGGTTTATACCCCACTAATGTCCTCTCGTTGAAGTGAACTTGGTGCTTGTTAAGAGACCCCAATTCTTGTTAAAAAATTAGGGCCTTTCTATAAACTGAATGAATTTTCTTTTCATATCAAAAATACACCCCAAAATTAGCATTTTAATTTGTAAAATTGTTGCTTAGAAGTTAAATTCAAGCCCCTAACATTTTATAATTGTCTTATAAAGAGAAAGTATAGAAGTCAACTGAGACTTTTTTCTTAGGTTTCTTGCCAACTTGCCCTCTAGTAGTAGGTATAGAGCATTCACTAGGGGCATTCTTACTAGATAAAATCATATATTAATTTTTATAAGTGTGAAACTTTATATAAAAGAGACTACTTAAAGTAGTTGTTGGTTAAAAGTTAAGCTCTTTGATGATAAAGCTTGCTTTATCAATTTGGTGCTTCTATGGGTTATAGGTCCTCTTATTTAACAATAGCATCTAATTCTTAGGTAGGCTTGACCTTATTTTTCCAAATATTATTTTGATCAAGGCTCATAATTTCATTATATTCCCCAATTTTAAGAAACTTATTAACATCTCTCCATTCCTTAACTTAATCAGTTTTTGAGGTTTCTATTGATAGCTTAGATTAATCCCTATTTGAATTAATTAACCTTTATCATTGAGCTTAAAGAAATTTAATTTTTCTAACACATTTTTTTGCATTTAAATTTTTTATATATTATAGTATATCCTATCTTTTTTTATAGTATACATTCAATCATTAACATTAATCACACTAACATAAGTCAATCATCAGCAATATGCACATATTCAAAATAAATGTTACCAACATTACATTTGAGACAACATAAATAACACTTTCATGATACATCTAGTCATCATTATCAACATACATTAAATCACTAAAATAATTTAAACATTAATAATACACATTAACATAAGTCAAACATTAACAATATATATTAACATAAATCAAACATCAATAATAAGTATTAACAAAATTTAATCATCAATAATTTGCATCAAAAATACGTTTAAAATAAGTCAGCCATCAACAATACGCATTAACATACAAAAGTCAAACATCAACACTACCTTTTAATAAGTCAATCATCAACAATACACATTAACATAAATAACCATCAACAATAAACATTAACATATGTCAACCATCAATAATACGCATTAATGTAAATTAACCATCAATAATACACATAAACATAAGTCAACCATCATTAACCATCAATAATAAGCATTATCATAAGCAAATAATCAACAATACGCATTAACATAAATGCTACCTACATTACATTTGAGACAATATAAAGAACATGTTCATGATACCTTCAGTAATCATTGATCAAGTTCTTGAAAATCATCCTCATTAATTGCATTATGATTTGACTCTTCATCGCTATTATATTTAGCCAAAATGTCATCATTGTCTTATAATTTATCCTCAATATGGTCTTCATCTCTTTCTATGACAAGACTAGCTTATGCTTCATTTTCTTCTAGTATCATGGGACTAATATCTCTCATATGGAATGATGATATATCTGTATCTTCTTTTTGTATGGCTCAATTATTCAACTCCTATTTAATCCCTTGATATCCTTCATCACCATCTTTACCCATTAGACCATTTCCCATTTTGTAAAAGTGAAAAATATTTTAGTTTTGAAACTTTTGAACAACTTTTTAATTGATGCCCAATACAATGTCGTTGAGGTAGAATACTTGCTTCACTTGACTTGCAAGCACACAAGGTTCATTATCATAAAATGTGTTATAAACATTGACACTAGTAATATTGCCATTCACTTTTATGTTCATTTCTTTGTCACTAAGATTAAACCATTTGCAGTTAAATAGAAAAAAAAATTTATCCTTGATATAAGGCAACTCTATGATTTCTGAGATGACATCGTAGAAGTCAACAAAATCATCTTTATGTTGTCCCTCAACAATACCCCACAATTTTGTCTTCTAAGTCAAATGTCATGATATTTTATGTGAAATCTAACTCCATTAACAATGTAACCTCTATATTTTTTCCCACACATATAAGGTCCACATACCAAAGCATATAATGTTGGCAACGTCTCTGGCAATTTACTGTCATGTAACCTATAAGGCCCTAACATATACCATAGAAGTATTATAGCATATTTAGGGTGTGTTAAGAAGTGAACATAATGAATGAATTAAATGCATCTAAGTATAGTAAGAGACATAATATTACTTAATGTAAAAGACATAGGTAAATGGGTAATTTGTTCATTTTAGCATAGACATGAAATATGGATAGGAATTTTTTATATGTTTGCTTGGAGTTATGAGAGTGATGTGAGGGGAATTGATAAACAAAATATTCCATAAGAAAATGGGATGTTATTGGTTAAATTGGACGTGTTTTTGCATTGCTCTTGCATGATAAGACCAAAGTTAGATGATTTGGGATGTGAACCTCGCTAGATGGATAAGTTCCACTGAACAGACTTCTGTAATTTGACCATATCTTGGTCTATTTATCTAAAAATTGGATAATTAAAATGGTATATTAAACTAAGGATAGAGATATAAAAACTTTTATAAAGGAACCGAATTTTTTTCTACCTCTAAGATTTTTGAATTCTGCCTTAAAGTTGAATTTTAGCTGTTATCCCTGTTTTGGAACAACATGCAGTGTTTCAAGTATAACTCCATGAATAATTAACCAAATTGCATGAAATTTATTCCATTAGAAAATTAATACGTAGGGGAATGAAATTAATTGATAAGATCATAGGCCAGTGTGGGAATTACAGGAAGACCAATATGCAATTTTTCTAAAGTTAACATATGGACCAATTAGATTAAGGCATGTGTGACCAATAATAATAAAGCATATGTGGCCAATAGGAATTAAGCATGTGTGTGAGTCTTGAAAGTTCATGGAAAGGAATATGGATAGGGGAGATGGATGGCATTTTGAGGGCTTTAAGCTTAAATTTTTCTCCACTCCATTTCACGTTCTTCATCCCATCATTTTTCATGTAAGAAATCCAGCCAATCTTAGGTAGAAATCAAGGTAAAAGTTAAGGTCTTGCTTTAATTATGAAGACCTTGAATTATAAGGATCAAAGTGGGATTTATATATGTATTTGTGATGTTTCTAGTTGGTGATTCAAGCAAAGCCAAAGAGGAAGGGAAAGAAAGGCATTAGAAGAACAACTTTGCCAATTTTAAGGTTTAGGACTTCAATTAGTTAATTTCTATATTTGTGTATATTTGAATGCGTAAAAAGATTCATTTGGATATGGAATGGTTGTTGGGAATCTGACTTGGTGTTATTTTGGTGTTATCTTGCATAGAATTAGTTGAATATGACAAGAGAGAATCATGTATTGGAATTCTGTTTATGGTTTGTTGAACCAGTCACATTATTTGGGTAACAATTCGACCTAAAGACTTATAAATTAAGGGATTTTAGTTGAATATGAAACCTAAGACATATAAATAAAAATCTATAGAAGAGACTCCAACCTAATTCTGGCTTTATTATATTGGAAATTGGGATCGAAAATGGCAACTTGATGTTGCTCCTATTTTGGAGCAACTTGTGATATTTGGTCTATATCTCATGCTTTAGAAGTTCAAATGGTCTGTAAGTTTTATAGAAACTAAAGACATATGGGAACAAATTTCTAGAAGACCTCAAGCCCTAATTCAAATGTTTTCTATATGTATATTAAGGAACAACTAGAGTCTGTCATGTGATATGCTTCTGGACTGATTAGTTGCTTTATTTTAGACTACCATGGGCTTAGCCCAAATTGCACTATTTTGAGTTCATTTTCATTTCCAATTTTTATCGAATCTTATCCAAACCTTTTTGAATGTGTATGAAACTTTTCAAAAACCTAGAAATAAATGAAATAGGATTTACTATATGTGAATTGGGTGATTGAACATTGGAATTTAAGATTGAGCATAATTCATTCCAAAGAAAACTTACATGTACATAAATGATTTGTTTGCGTCTTTATTGCTCATATATGTATATTATGATTATACAAGTGTGATTTTGACACCCTTCTAATGGTGGTAAGTTATTGCTTGCATATATGAACATAGATATAGATTTTATGACTTCAAGTGAATATCATATGATGAATTGTTAAATTGGCAAATGGTTAAAGTAAAGATTATATTTGCTGCTCTATTGTCTTGGTAAGGGATAGATAGGCATGCCTATAGGGCTACAATGCATCTGCTATAGTTTGACACTAATGGTTTCTTCATTTTAAGACTATAATGTCTCCACAGTTTGATGCCTTCGAGTATCCATAGTTTGATGTCTTCGGATATCCATAGTGATACTTTTAGGTATCCATAATTTAATATCTTCGAATATCCACAATTCATGTTATCCACACCCACAGGAATGTGTAGGCCTAACATAGAAAGTAAAGTAAATAGATATAAATAATAAATACAACATGACAAGATAAATAATCGGTATTGATGAGCATTTGCATTTGTATTGATAATTTATATCATTGAGCAGTGAATATCAATGTTTGAATGTTGAAGGTGAATTTATGGTATATGAATAACATATTAAAGAATTTTTTCATTATATATTTGATTAAGTATGCCATCACTATTTATATTTGTTGTGATGTTCATGAGTGTATGTGCTTTTATGAGTCATCATCCAAACTAAGTGTTTCCCCACTAAGCTTTCAAGCTTAACACGGGTGTTAATCCATATAGGTCCAAGTCATAGAAGTGAGGTACAGGGAACATATGTAGGGACCAAGGCCAATAAATAGGAAAAAAAAGTACTTTTGGAATGTGTTTTTAGTTAAAGATTATTGTACTTGTAATTGAGAAAGGAAATTGTATATTTTCTTTTGGATTACAATGTAAATGTAAAAATATATTACTACTATTAAACGATAATGTTAAGCATTGGGAAGTTTTATAATGTCTATATGAATAAAATTAAATAGAATTGTATACCTTGAATGCATGTGTAGGAATTTGGTTGCTATGTGTGTGGATGGATGTAGGTTCCGTACAGGGGGGTGTTACATAACTATATCATCTATAGTAAAAAATGTAATTAGAAGTTTGTCACATACAAATTTCATTTGTTCATACTATTCCATTAGTAACTTACTTAAGCCAAACTATGATGGGAAGTTAATCTTATGTCTTCCTTCTACATTAACAATCCCTTTGCTTCTAACCTCATCTTTATGTTCTCTATTTAAGAAAGTAAATAGATATCAAAAAAGGCAGGTTAAATGATAAATTTAAATATGAAATAACAAATGAGAAGCAATATATATACTCCATATATAAATCAACTTCCTCACAATTATTCAAAATATACCAATGATCGATTTCGAGTTCGTATTTAGTTAACTCCATATATTTTCCTATTCTAAGTGGCCTTACTTTTTAGGAGAAAACTGACAAGCCATCGCCTTAATCAAAATCAAATTACCTTTAATATAAATTACCTTTAATGTTAAAAAATTAAAAGTTAATATAAATTATCTCTCAATCGAAAACATCCATCAAACTTAAACTGGCCTTTAAAGTTTTGCCTTATATGATAAGTGAATTTCCAAATGCACCATAACATCAAAAAAAGTGGGGGAAAAGTTAGTTCAAGCTTACATAGAATCAAAGTTATGTCTTTTTCCATTTTTTCAATCTCTTCTAGTTTCAGTTTCTTACAACATAATTGCTTAAAAAGCTCACATAATTATGCTAAAGTTATGAACACATCTTTCAAAAAACACCTACGTATTCTAACAGGAAGTAATCATCGTAGAAGTATATAACAACTATGGCTTTTCAACCTCGAAACTTTTCCCCCATTAGCATTGACTCAGTAGGCTATATTAGATGCATACCCATTAAGAAACTTAACTAATTTAAGAAATTTACAAAAAGGTTTGCTTCTCCTTTTTTGACATATAACATGAAGGGGGAATCATGTATAACACATCATCTCTTAGTTTCAAATGCAAATTTTTTCTTATATTTTTGTCTTCTAAGTCTAATCTAGCCTTAATTGTGTCTTTTGATTTTCCATTAATTCCCTTCAAAGTACCTAAAATATTCTCACAATTGTTTTTTCAATATACTTGACATCAAGATTATGCCTCAATAGCAAATCCTTCCAATATGGAAAATTAAAAAAAATATGCTTTTTTTATTCCAATTAAGATCAATAAAACTTCACCTTCACTTTCTATTACTTGGGTGTTTGTGAGGTGTAAACTCTGGTAAATGTGATAGTTGATCAATCACATCATCACCAAAAAAGTGCAAAGGAGCTTCACTATATTCTACTTTGACATTAAACAATTTGCTTCTTTGCCATCTATGTCCATGTTCCAAGCAACAACGATGTCTTATATAACATATTTTACTTCATAGCCTCATTAAATGAGTCTAATGGTTACACATTGGACAGGCCATATACCCATTAATACTCCATCTAGAAAATTTGTCACAAGTCAAAAAATCATTTATAGTCTACAAAATAGTCTTACGCATTCTAAATTTTTCACCTTCAACAGCATCATAAGTATTTAATCCAACCTCTCAAAGATGTTTTAACTCATTAATTAGTGTTGCATGTACACATCGAAATCTTTACCAGGATCTATAATAACAAAAAAGGCCTACTTCATACACTTTCATGGGGATAAATTGTATGCCACATGAATTATCAGCCACATGCTGTAAAAATTAATCATATTAAAAAATTGGATTAAATCCATCATAGGCTAAACCAAGTCAAACATTACAACAATCCTCTACAAACCTTGAAAACTTTCCATCATAGTCTTTCCATACCTTTGAGTCTGTTGGATGACTTAGAATGTTACCATCAATGCGTTTCTCTTTATACCACCTGATATCTATGACTATTTTTCTTAACAAAAAATGCCTTTATGGACATGGTTTAATTGGGAAGTATCTAAATATTTTATGGGGTATCTTTTTTCCTTTTCCATTATCCACTTTCCACCTTGATGTACCATAAATGGGACATTCTTCAAGATCTTTACTGTCTTTCCAAAATATAGCACAATCATACTTACGAGCATGTATTAATATATATCCTATTCTAAGTTCCCATAACAATTTTTTTCTTTATAGTAAGATTTGGGCAATTTGTGGCCATTTGGTAATGCATCATTTAGCAACTCAATCCATATGTCAAAATATTTATTACTCTACCTATTATATATCTTCAAGCACAACAACTTGATAACAAATGATAGCTATGAGAAATTCGAATATCTTGAATATAATTCTTCTTATGCAACTTTTAATAACTTCTTAAAATTTTCTTCTATAATTCTACCAAATGTATTAGGAAAACTAGTATCACTCATAGTCTCTATATAATTCCCCAAATCCTCTAACATCTCTCTAATTTCATCATCACCATCGTTATTAATATCACCATCACCATCATCTATATCATTATTATTACTACCATTATCCCCTATATTAACAATTCTAGCTTATTTACTTCAGAATGTTAGCCATGATAAATCTACAAAGTATAAAGTTTATCTATGCCTTAGATTAGCAAGTGATTATACCACATATTAACTTTGAATGTTGACATTTAAGCAATATATACATTGACAATGAATTTCATATTCTAATCCTATTTAATCTTTTGTAAATTTCATGAAACTCTCTACTTCTTCTAAGTATTGAGTGGACCATTTCTGATGAGACATCCAAATTTTATTCCATATAGTTATACAATTAAAACTAAATTATAGAATTACTAAATGAAATTTAAAATGTAAATAACATAATGATAAATCAATTAAAGTTGACATACCAAGTTTGAATTACACCAAACAATGAAGTTGATTATGCTAAGAATAGGAAACATGAACCTATCTCAAAAGCTACATATACAAGTAGCGAGTTTTAATCATACCTCTTAATTCTGAAATAAAAACTATAAGATTTGATTCAATGTGTGCTTTCACTGTTATGAGCTTCAACACCTCTTATTCAATTGCAATTGTAAATAAAGTATTCATATCATCATTCTTAATAAGCATATCAGATAAATCTTAAGAAAGAATAAATTAAATTTGTAATGTCATATAATTAATGCCATCATTAATTAAGAGACAATTTCTCCTTTGTTAGGTCATTTAAGAAGCATTATCTATTATCATTGAGATTTTATAAGATAAATATACCATTTCCAAATTGAACAACTTATATGTTAAGGAAATAATGCATTACAAGAGGGTTGAACAACTTATATGTTAAGGAAATAATGCATTACAACAAGAGGGGCTATGTCTGTAAGCTATAGGACATAGATATCCTTAATGCCAAAAGGTCCCATATCTTCCTTCTTTTATCTAAAGATACACTATGGAGGTACCTGAAATTTTCTTCTAGGCAAGGGCTAGCTTGGTCATAAGATCTTATTAAAATAATGCATGGGCAGGGAAAATGGGTAGTTGAGAAAGAACCCACTTGTTTTTCCCTCGTAATATCAAGTTGAAGATTATCACTGGCTGGTTGATTAAAACCAAGTTAGCTCAATGCTTAAAAAACTTATAACAAAGACAAACCAGGAAAGCGTGGACATAGTACTCACAATTCAATTATTCATATATAAAAAACTACCGACCCAGCTTAAGTTCATAATACAAAGAATGTGTTTTTACAAAAGACATAAAACGAGACCTTCTAAATCTAAGACAGAAAATAAGTCAAAGCCATCACTATCCGCTATACAATTATGGAATAATACCTACTTACTTCCAGAAACATCACAAGAAGTCACAACTAAGTAGTCCGAAGAGAGACTCAAAATCCATTCGTGTTTTGCTTGAATAGGAGGGGAACTTAGAAATAAAATTCTCATAATGATGTAGAAGGGTTAACAGTAGCGGAAAGCTCATCGAAACAATCAGTTGGAACAAATGTTTGGAACAAGATGGTTAGAACAAAACGACGAGGCTAGAGGAGGTTGCAAAATGCAAAAAGGAGCTGGAAATAGCGAGAAGGAGATGCAAACGTAAGGAAGAATGGTTCGTGATTAGTTTTTACATATGACAAAAACAATGTAATTTATAGACGTCATTTTCGTGCATTTACATGATTTGGCGACAATTATTGCCCACGACTATAAAAAAAACGTCGCCAAAGGCTATGAAAAAGCATCACGTAAGGCTTAGCCTTTGACAACGATCTTGGCTTATCTAGATGTTAAACGCTATACTTTATAAAAACTTATATATAATATTGAGGTGTATAAATAAATTTGAGATCCGTTAACCCTAATATGTGTTTTCGTTAGCAAACTAGTATCAGAGTTAGTTATACATCCAACACATCTGTGGTTCGAATACCTCAAATAATTGGGATCCGATGGGTCTACTAACTCCTGAGTGGGTGCATGTGAGCGCGATCCACAGCAGAAGCGTGATGGGTGTATAAATAGATTTGAGATCCGTTAACCTTAACATGTGCTTTCGTTAGCAAATAGGTGTATAAATAGAATTGGGACGATAATGTCAACACGTGCTTTCGTTAGCAAAGTGGTATCAGACCTAGCTATACATCCAACACATATGTGGTTTGAGTACCCTAGGCAACAACTGGGATCCGACAGGTCTACTAACACCCGAGTCGGGGCGTATGGGCGCGCTCCACAGTAGAAGCGTGGTGGTGTATAAATAAAATTGAGACCGTTAATGTCAACACGTGTTTTCGTTAGCAAAGATACCTAATTATATGTCCCTCTATAACCTTTTCAGGAAAACCATCTTCTTCTACATCTACTCCTTTAGAAAAATCCCATTCTGTTCGTTTATCCAAACCTATTCGATTTCTTGAACCTGGACAAAACATAGAATCAAATGTTAAAATTACTGATCCCATTTTACCCTCAGAAACAATCAAATTAGAAGATAATAAAAATCAAATCACATAATTAACTACTTATCTAAAGCAAACATTATGAGTAGCATTACTTATTATATGAAAGAAATTCAAGAACAACAAAAGAATTTAGAAGCAAATATCAATGAATTAAAGAAAATTCAATCAAGTACAATACAAATCATAAATCAAGTAATAAATAATATTCAAAACTTAGAACAAAATTTAAATAAGAAATTAGAAATAATGAGCCAATTAATTCGATCCAAAGACACCCCCGTTTGGTATCAGAGCCTAAACCACAAAAACCACTTGTATTAGTCAAACCATGGAGACACTAGATGAGCAATTTCAACCAGAATCATTAGAAGAAGTTGAACAAACAATACAGTCACAATTAGCTAATATTACCCAATTAGTACAAAAACTAACATTACAACAATCAGAAGACCACTCTGAAAAAGCACATCAAATAACTGATAAAGATGAAATAATATATGGATATGAATCTGATGAAGATATATATGCTAAAGAAGACCAACTTGAAAGTAGTAAAACTAGACAACACATAAAAAGAGAACATATAAGTGGAGATGAACGTAAAAAAGATGCACAAGAACACGAATCATACACTTGGAATTGGAAATCAAATGACTTTCTAAACCAACATGGTTATTATTAGAAAGGATCAAAAATACGAAAATATCTTATTGAATATACACCTAAACATATATCATTAGGATCAGATGGTGTTCTAAATCTTGATTGTGTTTTACAACCTAAAAACTTATTAATTAAATGGACAAATAAAATACAATTATTACTTCAAATTGAAAAACCATTCGGTGAATTAAAAAATAAAGAATTACTATGGAATTTTATTACTTATAAAACAACTAGAATTGTACAACCATTTTTATTAGATAATGCTGATGCCTTTAAACATACCACAGCCTATCAACAAACATCTAATAATATGCAAACATTTGAATTTATTGCTGGACAAATTTATAAAGAATTTTTAGGTAAAGACATTCTATTGTTTAAACAAGAAGCCTAAAAAAAATGAACGAATAAAAGCTTTATGCCATTTAAATCATATGAGAATCTGTAATCTCTGTCATCTAGATGAATATATATGTGAATTTGAAAAAACATCGCCAAAGGCTATGAAAAAGCGTCACCTAAGGCTTAGCCTTTGGCAACGATCTTAGCTTATCTATATATTAAACACTACACTTTATAAAAACTTATGTATAATATTGAAATTCTATATAATAATATAGAATTTATATATAATAAATAGAATAATATGATAATTAAGATACAAGAAATAATTTTATGTATTATCTAGAAATTTATATGTCATTATATTAATTACCATATATATATATATATATCATTATATTAATTATAATTATTATCTATGCATTCATATATGATTATATTAATTACCATTTATCATTATATTAATTACAATGTAGTTAAAAACTAATTGCAATATGGTTAAAAAGGAATTAAATATTCAATATTAAAAAATATTAAATAGAATATATAAATAGAATTGATAAAAAATACATTTGAATATGATGACAATTATAAATTTCACGTAAAAATATATGAAAATTTTGTGACACAGTAAAAAATTGTCAAATCATACATTTTAAAAGACAAAAATAAAAAGTATAAATCTATCTAATATTAATTAATTTTAAGATCATAGTTTTATAAATTTTTGAAATGAGATTTTTTGTTAGCTAAATTTATTTTTAGAGTTAGAATCATTATGAAATATATTAAATTTAATTTTTATGAATATAATGTTCACTCGCAATATGATCAAGTCAAAGTTCGTGAATTCATAATTATACGTAAGAAATCAAAAGTGTTAAATTTTGATTAAGTTTGGGTTTTTAAATGAAGAAAACATATTCCTTGTCAAAAGAAGAAGAATGAAAACATTTGGCTGTGAATATGTACTCTTGACAGTGAATATATTTATATTTTCGTAGCCAAATGTTTTTAAAATAAATTATATAGTCTATCACCTTTATCTACGTAAATAATTTTGTATCTAAAATATTTTCTTAGTGAGAAAAAGACAGTTATTTAAACCCTACATTTTATAAAAATTATATATAATATAAAAATTCTATATAATAATATAGAATTTCTATACAATAAATAGACTAATAAGATTAAATAGAATAATATGATAGCTAAGATATGAGAAATTTTATATATTATCCATACATTCATATATAATTATATTAATTACCATATATATATATATATATATATATTACAATTATTATCTATATATTCATATATGATTATATTAATTACCATATATCATTAGATTAATTACAATATATTTGAAAAATAATTGCAATATAGTTAAAAAGGGAATTAAATATTCAATATTAATAAATATTAAATAGAATATATCAATAGAATTGATAGAGGATACAATTGAATATAATGACAATTATAAACTTCACATTAAAATTATTTGAAAATTTTGTGACATTATATAAAATTATCAAATCATATATTTTAACAAAGAAAATATAAATATAAATATATCTAATACTAATTAATTTTAAATTTATAGTTTTATAAATTTCCTTTTAGACTTAGGATCACTACGAATAATATTACTTTTGATTTTTATGAATTAACAAGATCAACTAAAAGTCAGTGAGTTCATAATCATATATAAGAAATCAAAAGTGTTAAAATTTGCTTATGTTTGAGTTTTTAAACGAGGAAACATATTTATATCAAAAGAAAAAGAATGAAAATATTTAGCTACGAGCATATTTTCGTACCTAACTATTTTTAAAATAAAATATATATTCTATCACCTTTATTTGTGAAAATATTTTGTACCTAAAATATTTTCATAATGAAAAGAAAAAGAAAAAAAGAGTTTTTAAGCCTTAGTCCTTTGAAGATGATTTTAGTAAAGTGTCGCACTACGATTTTGGAAAAGCGGTTGCAAGAATTTTAAAATTATTGCCAAAAGATTACTTTTAACTACAATTTTAAAAATGTCTAGACGAATAGAAAAAATTCCTCTTAGAAGAATTAAATAGGGAAAAATACTAAAAGAAAATAACAAAACTTAAAATAAACTAGAATGGCTTAGGAGAAGCACTGAAAAGAGATAGGTGTATTAAGAAGAGACAAGGACATACCAGTGTTATGAGTATTTCTCACCTGGCCAAAAAATAATACAAAATTTAGTAATTTGGTATTGGCTGTCAGTACTAACCGTTATAAGTCTGTACCGAAAAATTTTAAAAATTGGGAGTCTTATTTGTAAAAAAAATTGGTAAACCCCACACCATCCCTGTCGTCTGGCTGTTACCTAGCTTCTAGTCCAGGCCAACCATCGTCTCCAATCTCCTCCCTCGCAGGTAGTCGGCCCCCACGCTCCACCATCTAAGACTGGACTACCTACCCACCTGATAATCCCATAGCTGTGAAAGTAGACACCGTGAACAAGCCTTCATGCTTGTCGAATCGATCAATGAGAGTGCCCGTCCCATAATCCCATAGCTAAATCATGCTACTGCGCAAGCTTGCCAAGATCCGTAGTTTTTTGTTGTGGAAACTCAGTCCCTTCACCGTCCTGCTCTTCATCTTGAATTTTATCAACATTTTTCCCACTAGCCCAAATTAAATATCAACCAACGCAAAAGAAATGGTGGATGAGACGAGGTATTTACGAAGAAGATAGCATCTGTGAAGCGGATAGATGAATAGTTTTGGATATTGAAATTATTATACGAAATCTACGTGCCTGTTTGGTTGGATGTTAATTAATAGAATCGAATATAATGGAAGAAAACGGTTTATAATGGAATAGAATGGAATGTAACATATTGAAAAGTTGTTTGAAAGGGATGGAAGGGTTTATAATGTAATATAATGAAACATTATTTGAAAGATTAATGAAATGAAATGTATTGTATAGTAAATGACTATTATATCCCTGGTATTAAACAGTTGTTGCAAAAAGTTTAACGTTATGATTTTAAAACAGAAATCATATTCAATTCAAAATTTATGCACAACTGTAACAAATAATTTTAAATATATTTTCTATTTTAAACTAACAAAAATTTTAATAAAAGTTTTTTATTTATTATTAATTATATAAAAATATTGTTATTAATTATTTAATAAAATTTATTCTATTATATGTAATTTATATTTTAAAATTATTTATTTATATTTGTATTTATGGATGAGTCAAAGTTGCAGATACCGTACCAGACTCGGTACCGGATTAAGTTCTGGTACAGTACTGTACCGATATCAGTCAATACCGAGTACCGTTTTGGATCATTTTTTATATTTATGAAATAGTCCCTTAAAATTTTAAAATTTGCAAAATAGTCCACTGATATATTGTACAGTTATATACTGTATACTTTACAGGTTTACATCAACCTTATTTCAAAAAATCATAATAATAAATAATAATCACAATTAATAATTTAATATGAAATGACAATAATTTTTAAATATTTCACATA
>JAOTAY010027663.1:0-26874 GCA_025629805.1 Erythroxylum baracoense | reverse complement strand
GCGTCCACCCCGCCCCGTCCCCGTCCCCGCCCAACACCCCTACTTCCTATCCTCGATCCCCGATTTTTGAAGTGGGAATATTTTTGTCTTGTGCCCCATTCCTGAGATCCCCGTGAAGTTCTCGCGGAGATCCGAATCTCTGAATCTTCACTCTGCACCTATATAAAGTTAGTTCATATCATTATATCAGACTTTTATAAAATATACTATAGTGCAATAAAAAAAGTCATTATGTTGAAAAATTCAATAGTAATCTTCCTGAACTACAATCTCAAATTCTCAATGCTCAGTATATGATCAAATTATCAAATTTAGTAAAGAGTATAAAATTAAAAATATATAATGTATTTCTAAAATTAACGTGAATGGGAATCCCCACAAGACGAGGATTATTTAACCGGTTCTTATCCCTGACTCTATTTCGGAGGTTATATTTATCCATCTTTGATTTTATAGGGTAATTTTTTTGCCAATTTTTGCTCCGAATAAGAAATCCCTCTAAAAATTCTCGAACTCTTAACTCAAATTGCTATCCCTAGTTCGAGTGATAGATTAGTATTCCCTTAAAATTAAAAATTGCCATGATAGTATAGAGACACATGTTAAATAAATTGAATTGTATTTATCACTAAAGAAAATGCAATTTTGTCTGACTTGTGATCTTATCCAAGCCCAATATTTATTGTTTTCACGATCCGACAAATTAAATAAGCACGTGAAGAATATGAGGTAGGAATCAGCGCGTGGAGGTCATGTGTTCTCATTTCTGACGCTGTGGTCGGCGTTAGCAGATGCAAGCGTTACGCGTGTTAACCCCTTTCTATTCCAACGTGAATGAAATCGTGAAAACTTGAGGATAAACGACAGAAAAGTGTGAAATGAATCTGTTTAGTGACTGCCTGGTTCTTTCGTTTGTGCTTTCGATCTTTTGTCACTCGATGCTCAATATCTTTGGTCATGAATATTACATCATTTGGATACGTCACCCAACGTTAGCCATCAAATCAAACGGTTGAGCGTTCCTATCTATTCCACGCTCTATGCTTATCACTAGGACCAAGTCCAGCCATAGAATCTCTTCTTTTCTTATGTGCACATGATACTCACGTTTTTGGTAAAGCGAAGCAGCGATGCCTAGCTTACCGTGTTAAGAAGTCCTTTACAAGTAAATTTATTTCCTTTTATCGATATGTCAACGAAAAAATACGGACTGAATAAGAAATGTAATGGTTATTTTTAAAAATAAAATAGATGTAGAATAAAATAAAATATGTATTATTTAATTTAATTTATTCATAAGAATTTTTTATAATGATGTATATTAATGTTTAGTTTGAAAACATAAATTTAAGATGATAAAGGAATAACCAACAAAAATATCAAAATATTTATTATAGTCTTCGTTAACATTATCATCATCATGATTATCACCATCATCATTATTATTATATTTTATTTTATTAACATTAATTTTTTATTATTATTATTTATTATTATAATAATAATATTATTAATTTTCTTTTTCTTTTTCTTCTTCTTATTATTATTAATAATTTTTCTTCTTCTTCTTTTTCTTCTTCGTATTCTTATTCTTCTTATTAATAATAATAATAAGAATAAGAATAAGAATAAGAATAATAATAATAATAATAATAATAATAATAATAATAAGAAGAAGAAGAAGAAAAAGAAGAAGAAGAAAATTATTGACAACGATAAGGACAACTACTAATAATAATAATAATAATAATAATAATAATAGTTATATTTACTAATTCTGCGTTTTACGGAATAGGTAAAGACATAAAAGAAATATCTTTAACTATTCTTGAAAGTGTATAAATAATTGGACATGAGATTAATTATTTTGTATATTATTTTTAACCAAATAAAAAATAACTATTTATTAGTGATACATCAAATATTAGAATAACTATCTCACTCAACTAAACATGCTCTTTCTCAAAATTTCTATAGTCCCTGGAGAGAAAAACAGTTGTTTGTCGTTGTGTATAGGTTGCATGAATTTGGTAAATAAACAGAAATCACCGATGTCATCACCCTCCCATAGATGCTAGAAACTGACTTTTAACGCATGTGAATCAAACGGAACCAAAATGAATAGCGGATTAGTCCATTTTTACCCACCATAATTGGGACGAAATATATATAAGCTTTTTATGGTTTTGACACCTCGCCGTGCCTATCGCAATTATCCAACCTTAGCTTAAGTTTTCTTTATTATTAGATATCTATGGATTCTGCTGATGGAGAAGTTCATGCACCATCACTTTGCAACAGGTGGCGTAGCATTGACCACATGATCAATGATTACTGAATATAATATTACCACATGATAAATGATTACTGAATATAATATTACCAAGAAATAGAAGGATGTCAGCAAAATAATAGTGGCAAAAACCACTTAGAAAGCAAAATTTTAAAGAGAGGTCAGCTGTCACTCACTCACTTGTATGTTTTAATTAGTAAAAAGTCACAGTTAAATCTTTGACTAGGTAAAATAGATTATTCCTTAAGTAAACAATAGCATATTGTCCAAATTCGACGTTGTGAACACTGGAAAATTTTGGAGAATACCGACATCATTTATGGAGTAAGTATATCTGATGTGAATTGAAGCTGTGAACACAAGAACTAGGAGAAGAACTTATTAATATGTGCATTAAGGAAAAGTAATTATTTAGCCTTTACAGTACTTTGATTTGTGTAAGTCGGCCACTAAATCTATTTTCTAATACTTATTTTCGGGACCCAGACCTCAAAGCGGTTGTATTTGAGTGGCTCGTTTGGTATTTCCTAGTCTTTTTATAGTAAAGCTCTTTTGGGCAAATATCCAGTTGTCCATGTAAGAAAATATGACTTTAGGGGCCGTTACATAAAGAGACCCTCACCTCCTTAATTACCAGTTGGACTTATCGTGGGGTAGTAAATGGGAACATATTGAACCTTCTTTTGTTTGCACCTTTGGACATGTTTTATCTGTAACTATGTATAATTAAAAAGAAGTTTACATGGGGATAGCAACATTAAAAAATTGAAGAGTTTTGAATGCATGTCTTATGTGATATCAGGCTTATGCAGTATCAGTGTCTTTTCTTGAAACCTAAGTGGAAGCAAAAACAATTAATTTTATCTCAAAAAATAAAGAAGAAGAAAGAAGGGCATAGGTGGAGACTCTTTTTCTTTTCTTGTCTATTTTAAGGCAATTTAATTGATTAATGTGAGGTAGGAAAAACAATATCTACTGAGACAGGAAGCGTGTAAGCACAATTCCCTGCAGTTCCATCGTCAGGCTCTCCTAAACATTACCTTATCATGGATTTTTCAACACTGATGCTTTGAGACAAGGACTGCATTTAATTTAACAGGAAACGCCATGGCAATGCTGCAATTACACCATTAAGGCATAGGGCCACCAAATTTTGCTTACATCATAAAGTGACGACCATGACTTTTATTCCAAGAACACTATACTTGACACTTGCCACTTGATATGGATTTTCTCTGTTTCTTATGCATTGCATGCATGTGAGTATTTAGGAAAAATAAATTATTAATTTTGAAAATTGAAGTTAGTTGCTCATCACTTTCTACCGTGCCTATGCTTAAAGATGACAAAATGAAAGGACCACACCTGAAAGGACCACCCCTGAAAGGTTGACATCAGTAATTTTCGGTAATTTAATTTATTTTTGCAATTAATGTTAAATAGGGGGTATAATTATAAAAGCAATCTAGGATGTGCTGCGGAGGTAATGAACTACCTAGTTGGAAGTCGTAGCAAGAGATACTTCTCTTAGACATCATGGTGAGAGCTCCCTCTTTTGACAAAAATGGAGTCAAGAAAGGTGCTTGGAGCAAAGAAGAGGACGATAAATTGAAAGCTTATATTGAGAAATACGGCCACTGGAACTGGCGAGAACTTCCCAAGTTTGCCGGTAAGGAACTCTTTTCTTTCTTACTCATTGCCAAACAAGAGAATAAAAATTAGACCAATTACAGAGGATTTACGTAAAACAAAGAATCATTCATCTGTTCTGATGTTGGTTTGAGTTGGATTCTTCACTGTTTTAGACGATCCTCGAGATGATCGAGAAAATTAAACTTTTCTTGATTTCTCTTCCTAAAGATACTCGATATACTGCAATTATCTTTGCAGCAACTGTTGCTTGCTTATGTTTGAGATGCTGATTTTTGTCAATAAACAGGTCTATCAAGATGTGGTAAGAGTTGCAGATTAAGATGGATGAATTATCTTCGACCAGATGTAAAACATGGGAACTACACCAAAAAAGAAGACGATCTGATTATGCAATTACATGAACAAATTGGGAACAAGTATGGATTTACTCTCTCTGCAGCCGCTTTCCCATGGATTTGCTCCCAATTTCATTCATGTTAACTCTTATACTATGTGAAAATATTGTAGTCGATCATAAAATCATCCCCGAACGAGTGAACCTTTCCTAGTTCTACAAACTCTTCTTATACTTTGTGAAAATATTGTAGTCAATCATAAAATCATCCCCGAACGAGTGAACCTTTCCTAGTTCTACAAACTCCTAGTTCACTTAATCTGTTTCCAGGTCACTGATTAGTGAATGACGCTCATTTGCAGGTGGTCTGCAATAGCAGCAAAATTACCAGGAAGGACAGACAATGAAATTAAAAACTACTGGCACACTCATCTAAAGAAGCGAGTGAAGCAAAACAAAAGCAAATCTAACACGGGAGAACTATCCAGCCAAACTTCCGGGACTGGAATTAGCAAGAGTGTAGAAGAAGTTGAAAGTGTTCTTGTCAACACTCCCTCTCATACGATATTAGAGAGCTCTCCATTATCCCCGGAAACATACTGCACAATGTTTTCGCAGTTGAGGTTTGATTCAGCTCCGAAGACTGCATCTGAGCCAAACTGGACAGCAGAAGACAATCTTCCTTCATTTGAAACATATGATGACTCCAGCGGAGATTTCTGGACTGAGCCTTTTGTTGCAGATAATATTGTTAACCATGATCCTTACAAATTATGCTTCGAGCATGATGGAGGATTTTTGTCACCTTATGTCTCTGATTTCGATTGTTTATTTGACGAAGTGATGCAAGAATTGAAAATGAAATTGTCCAGTTAGGCTATGAAACATTCCTAGAGTCTTGTCTATATGCTGAATGTGAATTTTATCTTTGGGCCGTTACCGCCAAATGGAAATCTCTACTTGGTACATTGTTTCTTCTTCAATTAATTAATCTCTTCTAATTTCATAGATATAATAATGGGTATTTAGTTATCTGAATTATATATAACCGAAGCATGAGCCTTCCTAGCTGCCAACATCGTATTCACGCTTTAATTCTCTATTATACTAAGCATCCAGTTCTAAGGTTCTAAGTGCAAAATTTTCCTTGGTTCTCGGTTAAGTATTTGGCACATGTGTTTCTTGTTTAATAGGTTATTATTGTAGTGTTTTAGAATTTATTTTGTATGTTTTTGTTTAGTTTGCTCTTCATTGTTGTTCTTTTATGTTTGATGTTGATTTAGGGTAAGAATTGATCATTTTAATGTAGGAATGGAGGATGACCACCTTTGCAATTGAGCTAGAGACCAAAAGAGAAGAAGAGAAGTGGAGGAATTATAACACAAGAACTCATGATTGTGGGTTTGACGCCAATTTCCACGATCGTGGGATGCCTAACTCGAAGATACACGCGGTGTTCACTTATTTTTTAGGTTTTCATGACTATATAACGCTATACATCCCTACGGATGAAAGTGGATCAGTGGAGACTTGCCTCCTTGAGTAAAAACACAGAGTTTGAGTCTTATGAGTAGAGAATCAAAGTTTTTCATTCATAATTGGGAAAAGAGCATACCAACGCCGAATTTTCTAGATTCAGGCAAAGAAGAGGAGGAGTTTGATTCATTTAGTTTTCTTTCGTTTTTCTCTTCTAACATTTATATAATAGATTATTTGATTGTTGGGGATGATAATGACATCATGAGTGACTAATTTATTTGTAGAGATTACTTTTAAACTTCTTGTTGAACTCCAATTTTGTTGATATAAATAAATGAAGCTTTTGATGAATGGTGAAATTATACCTTGTAATATATTGAGAGATTGAGTTAGGTAATTTGTGAATCGTTGTACAATGAGAGTTGACACTCTATAGATCTACATTCATCAAGTTAATTGATTAGTTAGAAAGAGATCTTGGCTAATTAGTTGATCACCCATAGGATAACTTCATAACTAGTTGAATTGGTTAATTGATTTTGTAGATTAAGAGATTACTTAATCATATCCATTTAATTTAGCTAGGGACAATTAATTACACCTTGGGAGAGGGTAGTTAACACATTTTTGCATTATCATTTGTGCATTGTTAGTTGTTTAATTTAATTAAAATTTTCAGTTTATTTCCATAAAAAATTTGGTTCTTACACAAAGATCAATCTAAATTAAGTGATGCCTAAGCACAATCCTTGTGGGATTGATATCCGCTTTTTACTACAAGTTAAGACCCGTATACTTGCAGTTTTGAGCGTAAAACTAGTAATTGTTTTCCATTCAACAAGTTTTTGGCATCATTATCGGGGATTGTTTATTTAGCATCTTGTTTAGTTTGAAGTACTTTGATATAAGAGTTTTTGATACTTTTCTTTGTGTATTTGTAGATTCATAAACACAAGGATCATGCGAAGACTGACTGAATTTAGTGATGAAGAGTTATCCAATATTACAAGTCACGAACGAGAGTTAAGAAGAGCGAAGCGCCAAGACAATATACAAAGAAATATGGCAGAAGAAGGAGAGCAAGGAGGAGCTAAGAGGACATTAATGGACTTTATGAGGCCAGGTTTCAGTCCTCAAAGAGTTAAAAGGCCAGCGATTCAAACTAATAATTTCGAGATCAAACCAACACTCTTCAACATTCTTTAAAGTAGTGTACAATTTTGTTGGTTGTCCAATGAAGATCTTAATGCCCATATTGCAACTTTTTTGGAGATCTGTGACACCTTCCGGTTTAATGGGATGTCTGACGATGCCATGAAGTTGCGACTGTTTTCTTTCACTTTGAGAGATCGGGCGAAGGCATGGTACAACTTTCTCAGTTCAGGGAAGATCACTACTTGGGAACAACTAGCCTAAGCATTTCTTGCTAAATACTTCCCGTTGACCAAGACAATAAGAATCATAAAGGAAATCACAAATTTTTAGCAGAGTGATAAGGAGTATCTATATGAAGCCTAGGAGAGGTTTAAAGAATTACAGAGAAGTTTCCCCCAACACAATCTTCCGAGGGAGTTCCTTTTCTAAACATTCTACAATGGTGTAATTAGAGCATAAGAGGAACCATAGATGCAACTACTGGAGGTTCTTTGATGAGAAAGACTATTGATGCAACTTATGACCTTTTGGAAGAATTGGTGAACAATAGTTGTATGTGGTCAAGTGAGAGGAGTAGACAGGGACAAAAGGAGCAAAAAGGTATGATCCTAATTAATTTCGTTATAGCTTTACAGGAACAGATCACAACCCTTACTAAGCAATTGAGCAATATGCAAGGAGCATCTTCATCTACAACCAAAGCTATGCAATTACAGTATGAGTTGTGTGGGCAAAACAACCATGGTATAAGTGAATGTTTCTTGTTAGGAGCCAGTGGTACAAAACAGGTAAATTACTTGGGCCAACCATAAAGAGGTAATAATCCTTACTTTAATACTTACAATCTGGGGTGGAAAAATCACCCAAATTTTTCTTAGAGTATTAATAATACAGTTGGCCAAGTAAGACCGCAAGGACCTCCTAGATTTTAGTAAGATCGACTTGGATCTATGGAGAGCAAAATGGATAAGTTGATGGATGTTTTGGGGTTCAAATTGACAACTCAAGAAGAGAACCAAAAGAGAATGTTTTCGAGCTAGCAGAAAAGTCAAAAAAGGATGGAGGAAAAGTTTTATAAGATTGTAAAGAACCATGCGTCATCCATCCATAATTTGGAGGTTCAGGTAGGTCAACTTGCTAATGCTTTATCTTCTAGAAGTGCAGGTAGTCTATCAAGCAATACTAAGGCCAACTCACGGGAACAACTCAAGGCTATTACACTTCGAAGTGGAAAGCAGGTGGAGGAACCAAGTGTGCAAAAGGATAGACAAGTAAAAGGGAAAAGCAAGGAGATAGAAGAAGAGAAAGAAGAAGAAAGGCCCTATGTACCACCACCACCCTACAAGCTTAAACTTCCGTATCCACAAAGGTTGAGACAGCATCAAGTGGACACTTAGTTTTCTAAGTTTTTGAAGAAACTAAAGAAGCTGCAAATTAATTTGTCATTGGTGGAAGCTTTGGAGTGCATGCCCAAGTATGTAAAGTTTCTTAAGGATATACTCATTCACAAACGCACTTGAGAAGACAATCAGATAGTAACTTTGACAGAAATTATAGTTCGATCATATCAAGCCAAATGCCTTCAAAACTACAAGATCCTGGGAGTTTTACTATTCCATGTGTTGTTGGTGACTTTGAATTTTCTAAATGCTTATGTGTTTTAGGTGCAAGTATTAACTTGATGCCTTTGTCTGTTTTCAAGAAATTGGGACTAGGAGAGGTTAAGCCAACATCTATGCTACTTCAACTTGCAGATCAATCCATCAAGAGGCCATTTAGAGTTGTAGAAGATGTGTTAGTAAAAGTGGACAAATTTATTATTCTTGTTGATTTTGTTATGTTGGATTTTGAAGCTGATAGAAATTGTTCACTGATATTGGGTAGGCACTTTATGAATACTAGTAGGGCATTAGTTAATGTGTATGAAGGGAAACTTGTATTAAGAATTGGTGATGAGCAGGTTGAATTTAATATGTCAAAAATGGTAATGTGTGTATGAAAATTGATGTTGTGGATGAGTGTGTGAAAGAGGTCAAAAGGAAGTTGATGAAATTAATGAAGTGCATAGGGATGAGAGTGTGATAGAAGAGGAATTATATGAGGAAGTTGATCTAGAGCAGCTGGGGAGAACAGATACACCCACACCACCTTCCAATGTTAAGCCCCCCACTTTAAAGCTTAAACCCTTACCTTCCCATTTGAGATACACATTTTTAGGTAAGAACCATACTCTACCCATCATTATCTCCAACCAATTAGATTGTGAGCTAGAAGAGAAAGTGGTGGAAACTATTAAGAAGAGGATGAGAGCCATAAGGTGGCAAAATTTTGATATTAGGGGGATTAGTCCCAATGTGGTGATGTATAAGATTAACCTAGAAGAAGGATGTAAAACTGTGAGGGAAAGATGGAGAAGGTTAAATCCAAACATGTAAGAGGTTGTGAAGAAGGAAGAATTGAAGCTTTTGGATACGGGGATTATTTACCCCATTTCAGATAGTGAGTGGGTTAGTCCAATGCAGTGTGTGCCTAAAAAGGGTGGCATGACAGTGATAGAGAATGAACATGGTGAAAAGATTTCTACTAGGACCATCACAAGATGGCGAGTGTGTATTGATTATAGGAAGCTAAATTTGGTTACCAAGAAAGATCATTTCCTTTTATCTTTTATGGACCAAATGATTGAGAGGGTGGCTGGCTATTCTTTTTATTGTTTTCTTGATGGATATTCAGGGTACAATCAAGTGTTTATATACTCGGAAGACCAATTTCACTTGTCCTAATGGGACTTTTGTTTATCGGAGGATGCCTTTTGGTTTATGCAATGCACCTGTCCCATTACAAAGATGCATGATGGCTATATTTGCGGACATGAATGAGAAATTTATAGAGGTATTTATGGATGACTTCTCAGTCTTTGGAGATTCTTTTGATCATTGTTTGTTTAATTTAGATAGAGTGCTTCAAAGATGAGAGGAATCTCATATAGTCTTAAACTGGAAGAATTGTCATTTCATCGTACAAGAGGAAATTATATTAGGTCATAAGATCTCAAACAAGGGGATTGAAGTGGATAACGCTATGGCCGAAGTGATAAAAAGCTGCCACCTCCCACCAACATCCGAGCATTCCTTGGTCATGCATGGTTCTACAGATGGTTCATCAAGGATTTTTCTCTTATTGCTAGACCCTTGACTCATTTATTAGTTAAAGTTGTGACTTTTGTGTTTGATGATGATTGTTTGGATTCTTTAAACAGGTTGAAGAAGGCACTTACAATGGCACCCATTTTGACATCACCATATTGGTATCTTCCCTTCCAGATTATGTTTGATGCAAGTGACCATGCTATTGGTTATGTACTTGGCTAGAGGAAGGAGAAGAGGTTGCATGCCATCTACTGCGCAAGCAAGAATTTGACGGGAGCACAATTAAACTACACCACTACTGAGAAGGAATTGTTTGCAGTGGTTTTTGCATGTGAAAAATTTTGTTCTTATCTTTTGGGCTCACAAGTTGTTATTTTTACAGACAATGCGGCGTTATGATATCTTTTTTCGAAGAAGGATGCCAAGGCTAGGCTCATCTGGTGGGTGCTTTTGCTCCAAAAATTCAACATTGAGATTAAAGACATGAAGGGAGCATAAAATGTTGTAGCAGACCACCTATCATGACTTGAAGGGGGACATCATGAAGAAGAAGAAAAAATCAAGGAGAGCTTTTCTGATGAGGCTTTAATGTTGATAGACAATTCTTTTCGTCCTTGGTTTGCAGATATTGCAAACTACCTCTCAGGTGGTATTCTTCCTTCTGATCTTTCATATCAATAAAGGAAGCGTTTCTTATTTCAATGTTCACGTTATATTTGGGATGAACCTATACTTTATAAGATATGTGCTATCAGTGTGATTCGTAGATGTGTCCCTGAAGATGAAATGCCTAAAATTTTGATGCAATGTCATAGCTCATTTTATGCAGGGCATTATGGAGCTAACAAGACCGCTGCTTGGATCTTAGAGTGTGGATTCAATTGGCCAACCTTATTCAAGAATGCTCGAGATTTTGTGTTGAAGTGTGATAGATGTTAAAGAGTAGGTAACATATCAAAGAGGGATGAGATGCCACTTTCAAATATAATGGAGGTGGAGATATTCGATGTTTTGGGCTTGGACTTTATGGGACGATTCCCATCCTCCTTAAGTAACACTTACATATTGGTTAAGGTTGATTATGTTTCCAGGGTTGAGGCAGTAGCTAGTCCAACTAATGGTGGCAAGGTGGTAAAAAATTCATCAAGAAGATTTTTACTAGATTTGGGGTACTTAGAGAGATTATAAGTGATGGAGGGAGCCATTTCTGCAACAAACCATTTGAGGCTTTTCTGAGAAGATACAATGTTCATCATAAAGTGGCTACCCCTTACCACCCTTAAACTAGTAGCCAAGTGGAGGTGGTGAATAGAGAGTTGAAGAGGATTTTGGAGAAAGTAGTTAGCACTTCAAGAAATGATTAGGCTTTAAAGTTAGATGACACCTTATGGGCCTACAGGACAGCTTTTAAAACACCGATAGGTACCAAACCATATCAACTTATGTATGGCAAGGCTTGTCATTTACTATTGGAGTTAGAGCATCAGGCCTATTGGGCTGCTAGGAAGTTGAACATGGAATGGAAGCTAGTAGGTGAGAAGAGATTGTTACAACTTGATGAATTGGAAGAGTTGAGATTTGAAGCTTATGAAAATGCCAAGTTGTACAAAGAAAGAGCAAAAAAGTTGCATGATGCTCACATAAAAAAGGAGTTTAAGAGTGGAGACTTAGTGCTTTTATTCAATTCACGACTTCAGTTATTTTTCGGAAAGCTTAAGTCAAGATAGAGTGGACCCTTTAAGATCCTTCAAATATTTCCCCATGGAGCTTTAGATTTGGAAAATGACAAGGGTGAAGCATTCAAGGTCAATGGGCATACATGCAAGCCATATTATGGAGGGACAAATTTATAAGAAAAGGAAGTCATCTCTTTCCTTTCTTCCACTTTTTCATGAATGCATGTGGAATGGTCAAGCAAATGACCTTAACTTAGCATGTTTACCTTTCTTTTGTTTATCTTTGTTTACTTGTTTGTTTGTTTTATTTGGTTGTGATTATGTTTGATTTGAGTTTGCTTGGTGTTTATTTGTACTTTTTTTGAGTTTTAACTTATTTTTTCTTCAAATTTCTTATTGGTTAGATTATTTGGATGTGTTTATAGGTTGCTTGAATGTAGAGAACGCATGCTAAGCTTGGAAGAGGGATAAGAAGTTGGAGACATTGGAATACCCACGATCGTGGGAATTGGGTTGTTTCCACAACCGTGGGAAGGCTCTACAAAAACCTTCTGGAGCCTTAACCCATGATCGTGGGAATGAGGTTGATTCCCACGACTGTGGGAATGCTCTACAAAATCCTTCTAGAGCCTTAACCCACGATCATGGGAATGGGGTTGTTTCTCACGACCGTGGGAAGGCTCTCCATAAAGTTTCTGGAGACTTAACATACGATTGTAGGAATGATAGGGATTACGAGGTGTTATAGTAGTGCTCTAAAGGCAATCACCTTTAGAACTTTTATATTGACTTTGTTTTGATTAATAAAAAGAAAGGCATTTTTCATTAATTTGATATTCGTTTATATGAATTGATATTGATCTTAAATCGAATTAATGAAGTCCATAATACAAAACATAGCATTAAGGAAATCATGATGAGATCATGATAATGAGATTTTTATCATATGCAATTATGTTAGTATCTAAATAATCCCTAGTCATGGGATTAATAAGACAAGACATTATTAATCCAGATAGATTGGCACATGTTATACTCCTTGATTTGATCAAGTAGTGGATCTCGCAAACTGTAAACATGAGATGTTTAAAGTTAACATGTGGCTGCTTACTAAGGTCAATAAGTACATCGAATGACCCACTATGAGATTATCATATGGATGATTTATCGAATATCAATGATTAATCTCATCATAGCAATGGTGAAAATATCCTTAGACTTGAGGTACTCAAGGATATCTTGGATATTAATCCTGTGCTTTGACATCATTCCTTGTTACCTCAAGATGAGGTTGCTCTTAGGGTGGTGATTGGGCACAGCTATTAGTATTCAGAGGTAATTAGGTAGCCAATAAAGGATTCACCACTCCTGATAGAAGGACATGATACCTACTTCCTCTTGTCGGGGTCATTACTCAAGAGTCCCTAGCTAGAGCAGTTATGTGTCATGAAGAGACTCTTTAATGACACATAAGAGTAATGAGATTATAGGATAAGAACTAACATCACTTGGAATAGATGTGACGTAGTCAGTCTAGTGGGAGTTGGCACATAGCCCATACTTTGAACCAAGTGGGCTATAGTATGGTGAAAGGACAAATTACACGGTAATTTTCTATAGAAAGGTTCATAAGTTAGATAATTAACTATTGAAGAGTTAATCCACTTATATTTTGACAAATTGGCATCATGAAACCCTTCATGATTTGATTAAATTAAGAGTTAATTCAAGTGCCTAAAATAACCAGGAACTTAAGGGTCACATGCATAAGATTGAATGAAAAACATAGTGTGTATGGCTAAATTTAAGTAGGCCATGATCGTGACTTACAGGCCACGATCGTGACCGAAGATAAGCCAGGCCAAGATCGTGATAGAAGGCACGAAATGGTACATAAGTGGGTTCTTCACTTATGTGCATAAGGTTATACCACTTCTTACACACATAAGCGAGAGCATAAGGACTCTAGAAGTGTTTTAGAGTGAGTGAGAGGTTTCTTGAGTCTTGTTCTTACAATTCATGCAATTGTTGCATGAATCAAAGTGAATGCAACATGATTTTTAACCTATCTTCTATCATCTTGAGCATCTACTAAAACTCATCTAATTTGATGCTCAAATCACCCTTATACATTGTTTCGTCATCTTCTTTGCATGTTCTTGGGCAATCAAGGAAGGGTTTGATGTTTGCAACAACCCAAACGAGGAGAAGAAACAACAAAGGAGGAGAAACACAAGGTAAAAAAGTTTTACATTTCATGTTCTTTACACATCCATGCATAAATGTTAGATTTTGTAGTTTTTGGGCTGTGATCATGTCGGAATCTTGATTCTGATAGTTTTGCTGCAAACACATGCATGTGATACATGCATCTATGGCAACCTAACATGTTGTATAATTATAAGTGTTATTGTTTGGTTTGTTTGAGTTTGTATTTTGTTTTGTTTTTTCTTGAAGACAAGAAAAAGTTTAAGTGTTCAGATGTTGATAGGTGTAAATTATACTATGTTTTGATAGATGATTAAGTGTGCTTTTGAGTATTTTTTAGATTATTATTATGTATATAGGCTTAGAATTATGTTATTATTAGTGTTTGTTTATATTTTAAGTGCTTTTGAGCATGATTTGGACCTTAATTTTATGTTTCAAGAGGTGTTTGATATGTGTTTGAGTGTATGGAAATAGGAAATTAAACAAAAGAGAAGAATTGGAAGTACGGAAGCTAGCCACGATCTTGGTTTATCTTGCCATGATTATGATAGAGAGCGCAGATAGCTATTCTAGCAAATTTTTAGCACGCAACTCTTTTTTATAATTTTAACGATTTGGGGCTATTCTTGGAAACAAATTAAGTGGTTAAATCCTAGAAAGAACCCTAAAAGTCTCTAGAACTATTTAAGAACATAAATCACTAAAAAAGAGAAGCCACCATCTTCCAAAGTGAGAGAGCAAGGAGTAATCCAAAAAATCCATATTTCAGGTTTGAGTTTAAATCAAGTTCTTTCTTTCTTTCCTTTGTTTATGTCATTAAACTTGATGTGAAACTTAGATTTGGATATGTTATTCATGATTAGGATGCTCTAATAATCATATTTGGATTTGTTCTTGAGTTGTTTTGTGACTTGATTATTATCAATTTCAATTTAATTTTCTAGTGTTGAGATGTTAGGGTATGTTAATACTTCAATAATAAATCAAGGGAGTAACTTGAAAGTAATTCGATTAGGTTCGATAACAAGAGTTAGTGACCTAATAAGTCTCCCCAATATCAAACTGGTAATCATACAAAGAAAGATCTTGTGTAAAAGCTCGATTATTTGATAGATCAATTAAGAACTAGTGCAAAACATTAGGTAGATTTTGTGAATCGAGAGGTTACAAAAGTTGGAATTTTGTAATCAATTAGGGTTAATTGATTAGGTCTTGTGAAAGAGTAGTCAATCCATTAGAAGATTTAAAATCAACACATAATTGAATTAATAGTGGTTAGGGAGCAAAATGAGGATAGAATGAATCTTAAGCTTCATCTTTGATGTTCCTCATATATTTATGGTAGCTCATTTGTTATTTGATTATTTGCTTAGTTTTATTTAATTTTTAAAAAATTTTTATATTTTATTTTCATTCAATTCATATCCTGATACCTTAGAAAAAGTTAGGTTCACTGAGTTCTAACTATTTCTTCGTAGGATCGACACC
The DNA here is from genome assembly GCA_025629805.1 of Erythroxylum baracoense. Lineage (NCBI taxonomy): Eukaryota > Viridiplantae > Streptophyta > Magnoliopsida > Malpighiales > Erythroxylaceae > Erythroxylum > Erythroxylum baracoense. Next base: position 11,436 of record JAOTAY010027663.1, on the reverse strand, counting down.
TTTAATACTACAAATTTACGATCCATATATTTACAGATATTGGGGGTATATTAAAAGTAAAACTTGCTCAACACATTCCACAACTTATCCCTTTAAGCTGTTGACAAACCAACAGGTAATTCATTAGTAATTAAGAAATTTACAATTTATACATACCATGGTGGTGTCACATCGACAGAAAATAATTGTTCATCCGGAAAGGTCTCTCACAGACGGATGTTATCTTCTTCTTTGATCAAACGGTTAAGATGGTCAGCCATCACATTTTCTGCCCCCTTTTTATTTCTGATCTCTAAGTCAAATTCCTGAAGGAGGAGAATCCATCTAATCAGCCTCAATTTTGCTTCCTTCTTCGTGAACAAGTACCATAAAGCTGCATGGTCAGAATAAACAATTACTTTAGCACCAAGCAAATATGATCAAAATTTTTCTAAAGCAAAAACTATAGATAACAATTCTTTTTCCCAAGAAAAGAATGCACTTCCTGCACAGTAGAGGGGTAAGGTAAAGAAGAAGTAAGATTAACTTTATATTTGTCTACCTTAATACCCCCCTAGCAGATATAACATGCCCATAAAACTATACCTTGATCCACCATAAAATGACAAATTTCCCAATTTACCACAAGGTTAGTTTCTATACATCATTCCAAGATAATAGCAAGATTCTCAAGGCATTCATCCAAAGAAGAACCATATACACTAAAGTCATTTATGAATACCTCTATGATCTTCCAATAAAATATGATGCATGCATATTAACGGGCTTATTCCTTGGATAGTTACAATCGTCCACCCAATGGTCTTTTTATGCTCTCTTAGCATTCAAACAAGTTTGTCCTCTTGATTCGAAGTCAACTCCATTGAAATAATGACTGGAAAAGTCTACTTATCTCCCAAATAGGCATACTTAAGGTAGACAGGGAGTGGCTTCAATTCCAATATTAGAAGGTAACAACTTTTTGTGAGATTCTAATAAGTTCATATAAGCCAAATCATACCTTTTCGAAAAATTCTCTAAAGATTCCAAAGCAACTGCTGTTTCCATTAGCTCCTCTCCCACTTTAACATCATTGTGAGCTTCTTCTTCCATTTCCTTAGTCAAGACTGTTTATAAATGATCCTTGCAACTTATTTTAAACATTTACTGTACCAAAGGATCAATCACATCAATAGAGAAAACACAGTGATCATCAGGAAGGAGTTTCATGGAATTAAATTTATTAAAATGAATCACTTCCCCACCAAATTCCGTCGTGAGGGTACCCTTACTAACATCTATCTTAGTTTATGTCATATTAAGAAATGGTCTCCCCAGTAAGATAGGCATCGGATTGTGTGAAGTTCATCATTCATATCAACATAGAAATTTGTAGGAAACACTAATTTATTTACCTGCAAGCAAATATCCTCAACCACACTATAAGGGTAAGCATTAGTGCGGTGAGGTAAATATATGATAACACTTGTTTCTTTGAAAAGACCCAAATTTAAAGAAGCATAAATTGAATGAGGCATTACATAAATTGAATCTACCAAATCTAACATAGCTCTATTGATTACAATATCACCAATTTTGCAAGGAATGGTAAACATACCTAGATCCCAACATTTTGGAGTCATTTTCTTTCTAAAAATTGTAGACATATTCTCACCTATCATCATTTTTTCATCACCCTTCAGTTTCCTCTTATGCGTACACAGTTCCTTGAGGAATTATCATACTTTGGCACTTACTTAATTGCCTATTGAATTCCACTTTTTGGAAAGTCTCCAATATCTCTTTGTCCTTCTCCTCCTTTTTTAGACTTGTAAGTCTACTTGGAAATAGTGGCAGGTTAGTCTTAATGATATTAAGGCTTTCGAAATTTACCTTTATACTCGATGATGAATTTTCTTCCTTTCCCAATTCGTTCTCAATCTCTTCTTCGGTAGCAATCTTTGGTGAAGTTCTCTTCAGACCCTCATTCTCCTCTCCTCTCCTTAGGGTTATGGTGTTGACGTTCTTCGGGTTCACTTCGAGTTAGGATGGAAGCTTTCCTACACATTGTGATTCGAGAGAATTGAGCATCACTACCATCTGACCCATTTGGTTGTCCAAATTCTGTACGCTTGCTTTTATCTCCTACTGAATCTATTGTATGCCTTGTTAAAGCTGCTGTTGTAGGCTCTGTTGAAATTGGAGACTGTTAGTCATAAGAGTCTTGATCAATTCATCCAAAGAATTACTTGAATTAGAAAAAGAGGCTCCGTGTGCTCCTTATGGCCTTAGTTGAAATCCTTGTGCTCCTTGCAACCAATTTTGGAAATACTTTTACTGCTTATTCCCTTCGTAACTTAAGTTGGGGTGATCCTTCTAGCCTGGGTTATACGTTTGAGAGTATGGGTTGTATTGATTCAGGAAGTTCCCTCCTGCAGCATTCACATACTCCATGCTTTCCTCTTATGTTGTCTGACACTCATTGGTCGGATGGCTTGTGTTAGAACATATTCCACATGCTTTTCATATGGGCATGTCCAATTGCAATCTGTCTAACAAAAGATGTTACCTCAAATAAATAATGTTCAATAGATGAAGTACTTAGCTCATTTACTAGTCGAACATCGATGTGACTACCGAATTCTTAAGTGTTAGTGGCCATCCTCTCAAGTAAAATTTTGGCTTCAGTGGGAGTCTTCTCACAAAGTGCCTCACCACTTACTACATCAACCAAACTCCTTTCCATCGATAGTAAACCTTCGTAGAAATATTGGATGAGAAGTTTCTATGGAATGTTGTGATGCAAACAACTGACATTTAACTTTTTCAAATGCTCCTAGTACTCGCAAAGAGACTCTCCATTATGCTGCTTTATGCCATAGATCTCCTTTCGAATACTTGTTGTCTTTGATGCTGGAAAATATTTCTCTAAGTATAGTCTCTTCATCTATAGCCAAGTACTCATGCTTCCAACTGGTAAATTAAACAGCCAATCCTTTGTTGCATCTTTCAGTGAGAGCAGGAAGGCCTTTAATATGATCTGCTTGTCTATCACCCTAGGAGGCTTCATGTTCAGACAAACAACATCGTACTCCTTTAGACACTTATGTGCATCCTAACCTACATGAACATGAAAATTGGGTAATAAATGTATTAATCCAGACCTTAACTCAAAAGTAACTTGCTCAGTAAAATTGGAAATGTAATGCAAAAAGGTCTTTAGGTTAGGTCTGATGCAGTCAACTACCTCAATGTCCTTGAATTTGCCATCGTTTCTTTAGATTTAGACTCCAAGTCCCCTACCAAAATGGTTCTTGCTTCCCTTCGCAACCTCCGTAGTGTCCTCTCGATCTTTGGATCAAGTTGCTCATGTTCTCTAAGAGGAGATCTGATCCCTACCATACACCATCACTAAAAAAAGTTTTAAAATTAACAAATAACAAAAAGAAACAATTATAAGCAAAAATATATACAGAAAATACCAACTAAAATCAAAATTGAAAGTTAAATCACCATTCTCCTTGGCAATGACGCCAAAATTTAATAGTGCGTGTCAAATGCACTTCAAAATTTACCTAACTCTGGGTACTAAAATTTGTAATTATAGTAAGTTGGGATCGTATCCACAAGGAATGTTTATTTAATTTTTGTAACAAAATTAATTGATGTAAGAAAAATAAAAAGGGGGATTTTTGTGTTTTATGCAATCTAGAAAATAAAGTAAAAGTAAACTAGTAAAAACAAATTATAGCAAACAATCGAAAATGAATAAAGTGACAAATATAAGCAAAGTTCGGTTCTAGGATCAATCTAGGCCTAAACACAATTAAACATATCCGATCATCCTAACATCTTCTCATCTCTCTTCGAACCATTGATTGGAGACTAGCAATACGCTCTGCTAAACCTGATTTTCCCTTAGGTTGTGTTTAATTAAGATACGATTATTAATTAAACCCAACCACACAACAACCTAGGATACGGTCTCTAAATTCAATTTGGCAACCATATTATGAAGTGGAAGATGAGTAATATAGGCAGTAACCTCACACATTCAGGTTATCTAAACTAAGTTATGTTGTTCCTAATGATTCAAGATCAATAGATGCCACTAAAAACCGTCAAATATAATGATTACGAATTACATTCAATATTCTACAATAGGTTTGTAATAGAACAATACAAATAACATATTAAGATCATCTATACAAAAACTCGATTCATTGAACACAAATAACAATAACAATCTAAAAAGAGAGTATTGACATTAACAAGATGAGATAGTTTAGCCGTGACTCGACATTGATTTCACCATTGAACCGGCATTGGGAAGTTAGCCTTCTATCTCATTCTTTAAGCTCCAAGCATCAACCATTATTGCCTCTGTCAGTGTGAAAGACAAAGAGAAAACTAAGAGAAAAACCTTTTTAATCACTGCTGCCTCAAATGTACCTTTTTGTGATATTAAAACATTACCTTTTATAATTAAAAACTAGGGTTAAATGGGACAGCTATCCCTTCTCACGACATGCTTTGTCACACCTGTGAGTATGTGTGTCATGGGTTTGACTAGTGTGTCACACTTGTCATGGTTGTGACAAACTCTCTCACGACTGTGAGACATGTTGCATGGGCGTGAGAAGTTTCTCATGCCTATGCACACCAATATGTGGTCATGAGGCTCTTTTTCCTTTATTCTTTACATCATATTCTATCTTGTCTATTCTTCTTTTAATGCTCTTCTTCTTCTTGCTCCATGAATCAATAGAGTGTGGACATTGAGAAGATGACTTCAATGAATATGCTTTCAAGTCACTTTATCTCTTTTACTTTCGAAATGTACCTAAAATCAAATATGAGCTAAAGTGGGTATCTTAAGCATTTCTAAGGCATCAATCACTAAGTGTAGTAAATCAAATGAGTCAACATTTAAGCACATACGTCTGTTATACTATGAACATTAACGTTAATGGCAATGTCAGAAGAACCCATCTCACAATTGGTAGATATGATGTTTTCTTTGTGACATCATACCTCTCTTTGTCTTCTGTGTTTCTTAGCTTAAGAAATGTAAACAAGATTTTTTTTCTTCACGACACTATTCAATTAGTAATTTCAATTTTTTTAGTGACAATCGACTTCTGCTAGGGTTATAAGTGTATTGCAACATTGATTTGCATATTGGACGTAGAATGGAAATGGTAAGTTTGATTTTTCTTTCCAAAGTTCTTAAGTGTCTCCTTGCCTTCTCTATTCTCCCTTTTTTCTTGAATTTGTTATTTATGGTTTTAAATGTAGGTTCACAATAACTAAATGTAATGTATGTCAAAATATCAGATTATTATTGTTTGGTTGGTTTATGGAAAACTAGTTTTTCTTGATCTCTTAAATTGTGGGAAATGGAGGAAACTATATTTTGATGTGAGATAAACTCTGATTGAAAGTTTGGACATGTTTATATAACTTCCTAAGGGTGAATGGAAAAAATGTTTCACACGTAAGAATTTGTTAAGGGTTGTAGAGACTTCCTAAAAGTAGTGAATTTTTAATGAATTCACCTACTAATGTTGTACATATGATTGTCTTTCCATTTTTCCCAATGGAATGTGGGGAATCAAACAATCACCATTGTGATGGACTTTTAAATAAGCATTTCATCTTTGATGCATATAGAAAACTACAGAGGTAAAAAAACTGCAAAGATAAATAAATTTCTTGCTCTCAATTGTCTGTTTGCTTTTTAGAGTTCTATTTATGATAAAAAATTATCTCCATTGGGTTTTCACTTCTTTTTGTCTAAAGTCAAAACAGTAGGGAGTTTGCATCTTTTTTGACGAAATAAATTATGGTTTTGTTTATAGAGGCCGGGACAAATGGGCTTCCATCAATAGTTGTTCTTTAGGTTAAAACTCTCTTCATCTTTATATCTTTCTCTTAATCAGACAAGTTATGTTATTTCATTTTAATTGTCGGTAAACCTCTAAAGGTTGCTTTGCTTTTTAATTATGAACCTACTGCTCCCTCTCATTTGGTCTCTACTATATAAGAGAAACATCCTTGCTTATGTGAAAATTACTTCATTTCTTATATGTTGAATATGCTACCTGATTTTATTTGTTAAGGGTTGCATTGATGAAGTCATATTTTGTAGATTTGACTATTTGAAGGAGATTCATTAGACAATTCTACTTACTTGATAAAGGTATCTCTGGATCTTTACCCTTTTGATATGATGTTCATATATTTGTTTACTTTTATTAGTTTCAAAAAATATTATATAAAGCTTTTACCTATTCATATTTATTTGTTGGCAGTGAGGCTGGCCATGATTTAGTGATAAGATTAATTTCGCTTTGTTTTTTAGTTGGAATTGTTGGCAACTAAGAATCTTATCATGGCAAATTTAAATGGAACATTAGATCCTTATGTACTTTTATTAGCAGTTAAAACTTGTAACTGATATGATAATGGGACTTTTAGGGTTTAAGAGACCACTTTGTTAAAAAAATATATCTGGAATTTGATCTAACATTTACCTTTTAGAGAAATAACTAATGACATAATCACTGTAGGCTGGATAGTGCTAGTGATCATTATTGCAATCACTGGCTACTATTTTGGTTTATATTGTCTGGTAGAGTCTATTATTTCTGATTGATGAATTTGATTTGGACCTAGGATTATATGATACTAATTCATGTATTTGAGAGCCAAGGATGGAGCTACGATATGGGATGCTCTAGCATATTCTTTGACACTATATGGGAAAGCTTCCCTTAGTGACAGCGAAATTCTAACAAATTTTTAAATTTGAAGTGATTGTTGTGCTGCTCTAGCATATTCTTTGACACTATATGGGAAAACTTCCTTTAGTGACAGCGGAATTCTAACAAAATTTTAAATTTGAAGTGATTGTTGTGCTCTTTTTTTTTTGCAAGTTTGATGCTTGATTAAGCCTTCTGTATCAATTTAAGTTGTTCCACTCTATAATTTGTCTTTGTTGCTACGACGAGCTTCCTATATAGGTAAACATTATAATTTTCTATATTCACATTTTGTAGTTAACGTTATATGACACACACTAGAAAGTCCATTAGGGCAGGTGAGTTTTGTTTGTGAAATCTTTACTCACTGTTATTAATGGCCCTGCTCTTGTAATGTTTTCTTAGTTTCTGTGACTTGTACGACTATGATATAGATTCTTGTTTATAGTTATTATTTCATTCTTTAAATATATCAACCTATTTGTGAGAATAGTAGTTTTACTATTCTAATCTACGTCTTCTTTCTTTCTTTTTTTTAGAATAGTGATGATTACGAGTGGACAAAGAGGTACTTGGTGAAGGATTTTGGAGGACGATATTGTAGATGAATATTTTAGCTAGCAATTTTTTGCCTTTGTATTTTGAATATGTTCAAAGATTGAATTTTACAAGTCCTTATGGACTATATATTACATATAAATGTTGTTTCTTTTGTTGTTTACATTAGATAGTGCATGCATAATTAAGACATACCTTAATATTTATATATTTCTTTTAATGTATATATGGATATTGCCTAAATAATTACAAGAGTTTGATTTTATGTTAAATAATGTAAGTAATGAAATAATAAATTGTTGCTTTTATTGTTACAAATTGTTGCCTAAAAAAATTCACTTTATTGTCTTATAAAAACTTAAAAGTGTTGCAATACATATTTAACATTATTGCTATAGTTTGAAACAAATACGTTATGTTGGTCAAAACTTAAAGAAAATTTTTTTATTTTGTTTCCTAATCAAAAAATTATGTTGTCTTATACTTATTGCAGCTCCACTTCTTGTAATGATATAAATTTTGTTGCCTTAATAAAAAGGCGACAATAATTGTATTTGTAGCAACACTTTTGTCTGTTGCCTAAAGTACCTTTTGCCATAATGTTGTTTCACAAATTAGTTACTATCTTTGGTATATTATTTATTAAAAAGTTTAATTCTAAGTGATGTAATTCATAATATTTGTTTCACCTTAAAAGAATAATGAATTAAACCTATTCAAAAATTGTTTGCCTTATTGGAAGATAATAATATAGCTCTAAAAGATCAACCAAATCTTGACAATAAAAATATTCTTTAATTTGCACCAGTCATTCAATATGAGAATAAGAAACTTAACGATAAAATAAATACTAAGATTTATGTGGAAAATCCTCAAGTATAGAGGAAAAAATCACGAACCAAACTAGTTAGCAAATCTACTAAACTCAATAACGATTTACAAAAGTTGATGTCTTACCCCATAATAAAAATTTATCTTGCAAAGTTTCAAGATTGAAAGCAAAGTTGATGTAACAATTAACAAATACTTATACCAATGTCAAAAGTAATTAAAAAAAGATGAAAATACAATACTACTTGCCCTTACTCTATTTTTCCTCAGTTTTGGACGTTATTTCCGTACTACCATTCAGATCCTACATATTTTTCTTTTTTATATTACAAAAAAGGTTTGTCTGCATAAGCGACTATTATCTTCAGCACCACCTCACTAACAAATGTACCTGATAACAAAGAGTTAAATGATTGCCACACATGGCTGTGTATGTCATTCATATGGGTAAGTAAACTACTGTGTATATCCTCACTCTTCACATGGTTATAGAGACTTACAGGGTTTATCCACACGGCTGTGTAAGTTAAGACACAGGTATATGTCACTCTACATGGGTGTGTGTGTTTACAAAGTTGATATACATAGTTGTATAAGTAAGGATATGAGTTTGTAGCACTCTACGAGGCCATATCTCTCCCCATAAGAGCTTTATCCATCTTGTCTTCACTTGCTCGTCATCCCTACGAACCATAAAGGGGTCTATAATCACCAAAAGTATCAAAATAGAGTCAGACACTCACAAATATCCCCCTCCAGCCCAAGTAATAAGAAGAAAATTTATTCTCCATTGTTTACTTAAGATATATCCCAATAAACTTACTACAAAGCTCATTTTTATTTAAGGGAACTACTTTAGTCAACATATCAGCATCATTCAAATCCATATAAAATTTCTTCAACATTAATTATTTTTGTTCAATGACGAACTTCAACCAATAATATCTGACATCTATGTGCTTTGTGCGGGAATGATGTTGGATCGAAAACAAAAACATGCTTAGTTTACTTAAATGGTAGATTTCAAAAACTTTTTACAAAATCAAAAAATAGCAGAAGCGTAACACCAAATCAACATGCTTTAATCCATACATGATACGGTACAAGGAAAATAAATAAAATAAGAACAAGATCAAAATATTATCGAATCCTCGCTACAACTTTGACTCTTCACTGTTGTGTCCTCAACCAATCCGATCTACCACTTGTTCTCCATGAATAACTTGGGCATCAAGATCCTTTTGTGGGAAAGGAGAAGAAAACAAAATAGAGGGTTTCCTTTTCTATGGCTGAAGGTATTGATAGCTTAAAGAGACGAAAAACATGTACCAATTATTTAGCATCCAAGCTAAAAGAATTGTCTCATTACAAGTCCAACTCTTAGGCGTTAGCTATCACTGAAAAATGGAATGGGAGAGTTTTTTCTTAGATTTTTTTCGGCTAGTTAGGAGAGCAAAAACTAGTAATACAACTCACATTTCTTTTTAGCCAAAAAATGCTAAACGACCTCCAGCCTTTCCCATACAACACTTAGACCTTAATGGGAGAGAGAGAAGAGAGTTTAAAAACCACGCACGTTTATTTTACCATCACATGCCAAAAGACATGCATACAAAATGAGTTGTATACGCTATCATTCATTTATTCCGTCCATTCATTCTTTAATCAAAAGAATGCAAAGAGGGTTACACAAAACATTAATGGAATGTTCCAAAACACCCACCCCTCCATTTACTTACATTCATTTTTTCTTAAGGAGTTGTACGTCCACATTCATGCTTATATTAATAAGCATAACCGAATGTTTTTGTATCCACTTTCATTTCCATAGAAAATCAAATGAGCTGTCCTCCCAAGTCCAACACTTGGACTTTATCAATCATCAAAATATGTTCATGTAAGGTTTTCATAAAACCACCCATTAAAACTATTGATTAAGAAGAAGCATGACCGAATTCTACAATTTTGTAGAATTCGATTTGGCTCATTTTTTATTTTGTTTCAATTTAATTAATCTAATTAATCAAACTAAAATCTAGCCCAATATTGAATGTTCCTTTTGGGCTTATAATTAAAAATTAATTATTGTAAGCCTAACCTTTAATTATAGGCTTAAGACCCAATTTAATTAACTTTTAATTAAATTATTTCAGTCTTATTGGCCCAAATCCTATTCGTCCATTTCTCTCCAAACTGTCTCATTTTCTTTTAGAAAACCTCCATTTATTTTTCTTACTTTCCTTGATAACCTTCCTAGAAGCCAAGTGGGGAATCTAATTGGACTTAAATAATTCAAACTCTAATAAGCTTGGAGTTAATTTATTCTCATTAAAATTAATTTTGACTTATTAACCAAATGTCATTCCACTAAAGACAATTGGTTGAACTCTTAAATTATTTAAAATTATAAGAAAACATGTTTCAAAATAATTAATTCGATATCCAATCGCAAACTCTATTATGAACCCTATTATAGCCATCCGAACAATAAACGATAAAATTACCGTTTTGTCTTTATATTAGTTTTTTCTTCTAGATCTCCCGTTTCAGTCTACATGGTGATTAACACACAAGATCTAATCTTAGTATAAGACTTGATGGGTAGCTAGTCTAACAAAACTACTAGTGCTAGTGTAATCACCAATCTCCGTAAAACATTTAGAAGTGATGATATCATTATAAACTCTTTATTTGAGTGAATGTTCCCTGATGCATGTTTCGATTAATAATTCCAACATACGGACACTGGATTGATACCTTGTAAAAACCCATTCCGATTATATTAAGAATTATAACGAAACACACATGAGTCACCATTCATCAAGATTGTGGTTCGTAATAAAAGAATGCTAAGGTGTATGTTTTAAGATTAAAGTAAAGACCTACTTTATTCTTTAAAACATACGCAATTCTAGATTCATTTAATAGTGTCATTACTAATAGTCAACTACTATCATAATTTAAAACTCATTATTCCCTTGAAGTAAACTCCTTTACTTATATGGAGGTAAATCGCAACACTACAGTCTAAACTATAATCAAGCAACCCATATGATTATTCAACTGTGAATCAATTAATTTAGATTATAATAATATACATGTTTGCCATACATCTTCATGTATATGTATATTACTTACAAAAGAACCTTTGGTACCTTATGACTAGTTATATTATACACAGACAAATAAAACCAAACTCTTTTGTTTTATTAATAACAAATATTTTCATTATAATATTGTAACTAGAAGAAAATTAAGTTATATGTAAATACAATTGCTTTCCAGGGCATTATATTTACATAAC
>JAOTAY010027656.1:0-26874 GCA_025629805.1 Erythroxylum baracoense | reverse complement strand
GATTGTTAAGTCAAGAGGACTTTACGATGATTAATTTTGATGACAATCAAATAATAATAATGTTAGAAACAAATGAAAGTTTTTAACAAGTATGTTAAGTGTGCAGACGCAAAGTCAATATAGACGCAGACGTAGATGCAAAGTCAATATAGTTGCAGATGCAGACGCAGACACAGACATAGACGCAAAGTCAATATAGACATAAACGTAGACGCAGACGCAAAATCAATATAGACGCAGACGCAAAGGTAACACAGACGCAAAGAAGACATAGACGATACCACGAAGATACATTAGTACATCAAAACAATTATTTAGTTAGAGGTAGTTACAGAACTTAACTAAATGATGGTTATCAAGAAGCGGTTATTAAGAATCAAGAAGTAGTTAGAGACGAAGGCTATAAATATTAGTCGCAGTCGAAGATATTATAATTTTAGAAGAAAAAAATCTGAGGCAAGTTAGAAAGCTAGATAATTTGAAAAAAAATCTTACAATGCTTACTTAGAATAGAGCTAACATTACTGTAACAAAAGCTCACAATCTTTTCCTCGTGAGAGAAAGAAAAGGCTGATAGCCTGAAAAGGCTAAGATAGTGAAAGAATACTTTGTAAGAGACCTAAAGAGGCTCTGAAAGGGAAGAAAGAATACTTTTAATTGTTTGGAGAATAGTGAAACACTCACACGAACTCTGAGGACTAGATGTAGCCCACAGTTTGGGGTGAACCAGTATAAAAATCGCAGTATCTATTCTCTACTCTTTACTTCAATTTATTTTGCTGTTAAAAATCATATAGAAGTAATTTGTGATTTAACTAAGTAACAATTTTCATATAAACCTTATGATATTCTTTTAACAAGAAAGAGAAGTTCTTTTCAAGATTTTATATTAAAAAAGGAGGATACACCATTCAACCCCCCTTCTTGTGTATCTAGTTTCTTGAACGTAAAGTATATATTAATGTGTGATTTACTTCACTTATTGGAGGTAGTTTATAACCATTAAGAGAGGAAGATGTTTGAATGTTTTTAAACCCCTCAACATCATCATTAGGACCAACACATTCCATGGCATCATCATTAGGTAGATTAAAAGCGTTATCATGCACCAATACTTTTCTATCCGAGCCGATTATAATAGCTGCATGGTGCCCTGGATTTTGGCGTTGTATGGCCTTATATACATGACTGGACCCTTTAATTCTTGGACCACTATCATTTCATTTTTTGTAGGAGTCATAACAATAGACCCATTAATCACTATAGCCTTGCCCTTATTATTTGTTCCATGGCTTTTTTTTAAGTGCTTTGCTCCCTGACCTAGACCAGCAGCGGCATGATGTGTCTCAGCTAACATTTGGCCTAAGTCCTTTCTAGCAGCAGGCATTCTTTGTTGACTTCCAACCACATTTATAGGTCTTTCATTCAAAATCCCCAAATTTTTTTCATCAAATAAAATCGTGAACTAAGAACCACGTGAGACACCCTGATTTTTCTCCCATAATTTTATTACGTTTTGATTGCTTTCCTTACCAGTCGATCGACGACTCTGTCGCTGAACTTGGATCCATAGTCCATAGACTTCCTTCCTTGCCCCCGTGTGTGGAGAAGCTGCTTGTTGATTCCCTGAACTTTCCTTGTCAGCGATATCAGCAACACCAGAATTCACATTAGAATCGTGTTTCATCGATGGACAATCCAGTGATCCATGCCCCACAATTCCACATGAGAGACAAATTTATGGAAGTGCTTCATATGTAATCTTGATTTCTTATCCATCTAAACAAACTCGAGAATGTAGCGGGATACTAATATCCGTATCCACTGCCACCCTAGTGAACTTCCCCCGTTGGGATTGCTGAGTGGTTTCATCTATTTTAACAGTATATCGCACAAGGTTACCAAGGGCACGAAGGATCAAAGGGTGATATCTAGACACTGGAAGCTCTAGAAACCTAACCCAAACCACTGTTCTCGAGATCTTACCTTGGGAAGGCCGGAATGTAGGGTGCCATGGTTGAACTGAAAGCACATGTCCCATAATTATCCATGGCCTCTTCGTTAGAGCATTCAGGTAGTCCTCCTCTTCTATGAAATTCATTAAAAAAATAATCAAAATCAATATCAATAGCTTTCATCGACCCCGCAAGTTTCCACATTGTTTTCAATCAGTTTTGCAACAACTTAAAACCGATCTTGTGTCCTAGCAATTTAACCACCACAAACCCATTCCCATTACTTATCAAGCCTATTTTCGAACGTATTGGATAAATCCAACGTTGCTCCTAAATCACCATTGACTATTGTAATATCCCCTTCTTCAAAATCTAATGGCTCTTCCTCAGGCCATGGTAACTCTTCTTTCTCCTCCTCAACTGGTCGACCAGTCACCACTGCACTATAGCTAGGTTTTGGGGGGAGAGGTAGGGAGTCTTCATCTCTATCGCGTATCCAAACTTTCTTGGCCGCATGGCCTTTATGTTGATGAGAGGGCAAGTCTCCCCTGTCTACCATTATTTGACTTTTGCAAATGTTGCTTATTGTAATCCTTAATTATTGATTAAAGTTGCAATAGATGTAATTATTGCTTATATGAAATTTTATAGCAATGACATTTTTATTTTGTTGCATTTTAAAATATAGAGCAACAAATTAATATTAGCATTGCCTATTAATTTACTAAAGGTCACGCTTTAAAAACCATTGTATTATATTAGTTTTAAGCAATACATTTTAAACTGTTACAAAGCATCTTTTGCTGTAATGATGGGATAATTTCAATTATAAATTTTTGTCATCTCTCTTTCAAAAGTGAAGTCATTCGTATCATACTAACTTTCTCTAATCTATAGCTAAATGAAAATCGTTAGATCAATTTATATATAATATCTATCATATTTAAATCTATTAATTTTTATTTGTTATACTTAGTAACTTAATTATAATACTAATAAAGATTTTAACAGAATTTGAAGAAAAAATAGACAAAGTTTAACTAATTAAATTATTATGTTATTAAAAGTTTAATGCAAAAATTTATAAATTATATCTTTATATATAACCTATTTTATGCTATCCATTTTGTCTTGCAAATTTTTAATAATTTGAGGTCACACTACAAGGAAGTTACACAACATCTTATAGACGTGAGTATATAACGTCATTTCATTCGGAAAATTTTTAATAATTTGAGGTCAAAAGACAATGTATGTGGACGGGATGAAAGTAGATTGAATTGAAACAGCTAAATTGGCCGAGGCACAATGTATTTTAATATTTGGATTGATTATTGCAGAAAGATGTACCTCAGAGGGTGTCGTCACTGAGTGAATTTAAACTTGATTGGTTTTGAGAGATTACAAATCCGGAACTTCCATAATTCAGAGAATTTTATGCTTAATTCCAAATTAAGCACTGTCATGACTCATCCAAATGTGTGCTTTATAATAAGAATCATAAATGATGGAGACTTTAGCATAAAATGATACACTTGCATAGCATTGTTATTTTATGTTCTAATATTAATATAATATAATTTTAGAATTATTGTCGAATTTTTTTTCAATCTACTTTGTATTTAAACTTTTGCACATCTTATACACACACACACACACACACACATATTTATATTTATATTTATATATATGAATGGATTAGGTGTTGAAGTTAATAAAACAAATTATGAGTATGTATTAAGTTTTCACATATATTTAGTTGTTTTGAAAATTTTTTTGGATGTTATCCATAAAGACATTCTTTATTAGTGTATAAATCAAAAAAAATTAAGCAAGATTCATGTAAGTGTAAGATTTGTACAAATATTTTTAATATTTATGTGTTAATTATCAATTTAATAAATATAGTATCTGAGCTATACATATGAATACTAAAATTGTATTTTTGATTAATTCATCACTTAATATTATATGTTATTTTCTACTAGTTGATTCGCCATTAATCAATAAATTTTATGTCTCGCTGTTGAATGTATTTGCGCATCCTTCGTAAGTGTCTAAATAGTAAGAGGACCAATCATTCTGTAGAGATATTCATACTCTTAAATATAAGTACACATTTTTACTATTAACAAACTTTTTAATATTTATTTATTAATCATTGCTTTAATCTTGTGATATCCGCGTGTATATATATATATATAATAACGAAACTTTTTTGTATTTTGATTTCCCGAAAACCAATACCACTTTAATTTTATAAAATGATTAACACAAATCATAATAAAGTACAAACTTAATTCGTACCTTATTCTGAAGCTTGATCTTTATTTTGTTGTATCCCTCGAACCGTTTTCGAAACTGATCTGTTTCAACTACCGTACCCGCACAAATGTCTAGCCTCTAACGGTATCCACAGAATGAGTTGAGTGCACTGTATAACTCTTACAGAGAGGATTAAGCAAGAAGTGCTAGCTCCATAGAACTTAAGCCTATTTATTAAAAGCTTTGGACGTTTTGGTAATTTAATTGAAATTAAATTCTAATTCAATTAAACTTTAATTAGAATTACAAACAATTCTTATTAAATACCAATTATGCCCAAATAAGATTTAATATCTCATATTTAATCATAAAATTTCTCAAAATAACTCATTTAATCATAAAATTTCTCACATTCACTACAAGAAAATATGGAGATTAAAGACACAAAAGGTGGAGTTTTTAGACACTTTATAAAGCGTTGAAAAAACAAGTGTCACAAAAACTTTTTTCGATGGTTTTCTTAGACACATAGATGCATCGAAAAAACATACTTTTTTGTGCATCTAAGCATCAAAAATATATTTCCCACGTTTGTAATTTTTCAGGGGCAATGTTATTTTAAACGCTTTGTGTAAGTTTTTAGATGCTTTTCTCTGTCGATATTTTTAACTTTTAGACAGTTTTTACGTCGAAAAATTCCACCATTTTAATGTAAAAAATAAGCTTACAATTTACTTTGTGTATCTTTTTTAAGATCACTCACATGCATATTATTATAATAAATTAACACTTTTGTTAATAAATATTATATTACACAGATTTATATGTATATAATAGTACAAATTAGCTAAAATAGATTCATTCTAGAGTCCATTTCTATCGAAGAAAGCACACTATTCACATACTTCACCTTCTGAGTCGCAAAATCAATTAAGACTAATAATCAAAGGAATACTGGTAAGAGCAGCACAAAATGACTAGAAAAGAGAAACGAATAGTGTTATAATTTGCATGTCATTCATTTTCGAGTGCTGATACTAATTGCCATAGCAAGTAGATGAATACATGTACATTTTCAGTAGCTAAGTCTTGAAACTTATAACTCTTTATTGGTAGGCTAACCCTCCAAATTTCTTCTGTAATTCCTCTCTCGATCCTTTTCCTGGAGACAGTTTAGCTTTGAAATTTTCAAACTGCACTGACAATCACTGTCCTCTTTGCATATTTTCTCCATCTTCAAGATGAATACAGAAGGAAAAGCACTACCAGAAGAAGAATACGATTATATGATTTAGTGAATATTGCAATACCTTTGGAACCTATTGATCATGCACTAACTATGTTCAAAAGGTAGGCCTTGGCCTTCTAACAGGTAGCAAGATTAACACTATATTACATTAGTTCTAATAATAGTTCAATCCATCACCAACAGTTTTAAGAGCAGTCCTAAACAAAATTGGACTAAAAATGAAGAAAGAAAAGTGTCTCCAACAGCAGTCAGTGAATGCTCAAACTATTTTCGTAGAATAAAAAGTTTGTCTAAATATCATGATCAAAATGTTGGGTGAATCTCAAAGAACTTTGACTCATTTCTTTCATAAACAAAAATTTATCCCGCATGTAAATATGTAAAAGGACACACCTCCTATTAGTTTGGGAAATTTGTAACCATTCTTCGTTAATATCTTCATAATCATTTGGATGCTTCTTTGAAGGTTATGCAGATTTACCTTCATAAGACGAAAAAAAAAAGAAAGCCATATTGATACCATTAATACCTATGTACTTATTTGAACAAATGTTTATGTATTTAACAACTGTCTGTCTAAAATCAGTTTAATGGACATTATGATAATAATATATAAGAAAGAAATTTAAAATTGTGGCACACCATTAGACGATTCAGAAATAGCAAGATTCTTCTCAACCAAAGTCTGAAATTAACAATAGGATTAGTGGTGAATAAAGCTAACAAAGTTATATAAAATGCAACACTTAGCATAATACATCAGTCATTTACCTCCTGTAGTTCAAGTAGTGAATCCAAAGTCTTCTTGTATGAGGAGATGAGATCATCATATGCTACAGAAACTCCATCTGATTCATAAAATGAAGACCTAATTGGTTCCAACAGAAAATTCCTTCGCACTTGACTATAATTCCTCAAATACCTTACCATAAATTGGAAAGGCAAATGGGAAACATACCAGTGGCAATCTATTTGAACTTGAGAAAGTCTTTTGAAGTAAAAAGAGAAACTCAAGTGCTTTATCCCAAAGAGCCTTTACAAACAAAATGAGACAAGTCAATTACCAATAAAGGCAATAGTGTTTTTGTCAATAGAGGAACAAAAAAATACCTTCTGGTTCTTTACTGCTTAACTTTTAAGCACGTCTTCATCCTTATGCCCTTTTAGATTCTTCAATAGATCACTGAAAGAGAACAAAATTTCAATTAATCAAATTATCAATTCTTTATCACTCTCAAATGCTTATGCATCTCAATTTTCTAAATAGAACAATAATTTCATTTCTTTGACTTTTCTTTTCAATTTGATTGCTCTGAACCAATAACTAATATCTGCATAAAATTTAAAAAAATAAGAAAGAAACATACAGCTCTTGACGTCAAAGATCTCTATATTCCTTCTTTATATCTTTCATCTCAGCATTGTTATCGTTATCGTTCTGCTCATCGTCTTCTTCTCCTTCCTCTACTTCATCATCATCGTCATCGTTAGCATCAGCGTCTTCTTCTTCTTTATCCTAATCCTCCTCACTAAAATCATTGTCCTTGTAATCTAAATCTTCCATCTACACCACAAATTACAACCAACAACTCAAAACAAAATTACATTGCATACTTACACCAACCATACATGTAAACTAACCGTTACGTTTCCATTTGTTGTAGAAATGAATTCGTCTTCAGAATCTTCATCGCTATCTCTCGTTCCTCTCGACTGTTTCCCTAAAATCCCATATTAGAACCCAACACTTTCCTCCGCTCCTCAAGCTATTACTTACACAATACCTAGAGCTTTGGTTTAGAGGAAAGAGGAGGATACAGGGTGGTAGTTATAATATTAAAAATGATTTTAATATTAAAATTAATTATTTAAAATATCGTTTTAAAAAAAATACTAAATATATCATATCATTTTTAATTTAAATAATTTTATCAAGAAACATAGCTATAAGTGTGTTACAATGTTAAAACAACAACCAGCAAAAGGTGTGATTTGTCTCCAAATATTTTACAAAAATGTTTAAGAGTTGTTTTTTGTTTAAAATATCATCTTTTGACATTAATTAATCGTTATTCCTAGATGCATACTTGCTACAAATTATAAAAGACACCAATTCTTGTCTCGCCAATTGGAAATTTTAAAAGTTTTAAACTCTTTTTAGTATATTTTTAGACAAATTTTGCTGTCTTAAATAAATATGTAAAAACTCCACCAATTCTTATATTATTTAAGACAATTATTAGATGTGCTTAGGCATAAGCATCTAAAACCTCCTTATTTTGGTGTAGTGCACGTACACCAGTTGATAGCACATAGCAGATTCAGTCAAGATATCTTTATCCAAATTAGAATAGAATTCTTTTACTAAAGCATAACCAAAGTGTTGTAGTAACAACGCAACATTCAATAAGTTTCTTTTGGTCAACAAAACATCCAAACAAAACTGCTAAAATTCATCCAAATTTCTAGGATGATCAAGAACTAACCTGATGTTTGCAATGGTGTCCCATTTTTGTGTGCTGCAACGGAAGTGTAGAACTTTTAAGACATAAATTATCAATCAACATTTTGACTGAAGGGTTTTTTCATGGTTGTTTTACTAATTTTCGAGCCAATTTCTTTGTCAATTTTTAGGAGAAGCAAATGGGACAGTTGGTGGTGACACAATTGTAGAGCTAGGAATAGTATCCTTAACAGGTGCCCTATCAGTATCAAATTTAGAATCCTCTATCAAAGAAGATAACACATGCAGAGGATCCTCATGTCTCGATATCTAGTCCCCACTAAAGGAGGAGTCGGGAATCTCAATGGGTACTTTCGAGGAAGACCCAACACTAGTTATCAATCTCCCACGAGTCGGATGAAATTAAAGTCAACTGGAGCGTTGAGTGGGACCAGCGGTAAAGGGAGTAGATGTTGACGGTGACTTCTCCACAATAAAAGATGAAGTTTGACGCTCTATCTTTCCCATTTGGACTCCAGAAATCAAAAACCCAAGGAAAATGAATATTTATGTTATCGATGTAGAGAGAAAATCAAGAGAGAGAGACCCAAATGATAAGAGAGGTGAGAGTATTGTGATGAGGAAGACAATGGAGCCAAAATACAAAATAAAGAAGGGAGGGAATGAAATTATAATGGGAGGCTACTAAAAATGAAAGAAGACAAATTAGGGATTTTTCCGTTTTTAAAAATACATTAAAAATTTAAAGCCCATAATCCCAAAGCCTCTCGAAGATATTCAAACTTGGCTGAGTCAAAAGGTTTTGTAAAAATATTCACCAATTTTTTAATAGACATATATAAAAGAGTGGCTATTTTGTTCTCCATAAGCTCTCGAATAAAATGATGCTTTAAATCGATGCGTTTTGTTGTCGAATGTTGAAACGAATTCTTCAAGATGTCTATTACACTCTTGTTATCATACAAGATTATCAACACATGCTGATTAATTCCATAATCTTCTAACATCTGTTTCACCCAAAGAAGTTGTGAACAAGAATAACTTGCAGCAATATATTTTGCTTCTACAGTTGACAATGAAATTGAATTTTGTTTTTTACTGTACCACTAAATGAGATTGTTATCCAAGAAGACACGACCCCCTAAAGTTATTTGTAGATAATATAAATTTCTAGCCCAATTTACATCACTATACTCGGCTAGATAAGACATAGAGTCACAAGTATACCAATCCCAAATTTAGAGGTACCATTGATATATCTAGTAATCCTCTTTATCGCTGTTAAGTATGTCTCTTTCAGGTTAGCTTGATAATGAGCACATACTCCTATACTATAAGAGATATCTGGTCTACTTGCAGTTAAATAAAGTAGACTACTAATAATGCTTCTATATAAGCTAACATCAATGCTTTTTCCTTTTTCATCTTTGTTTAACTTTGTAGATACACTCACAGGAGTTCTAGCATGTCGAGCATTCTGAATTCCAAACTTCGTCACTACATTCTTTAAATATTTAGTTTGCGATACAAAGATACCGTTTTTCAGTTGTTTAATTTGCAAACCCAAAAAGAAGTTCAATTCACCTACCATGCTCATCTCAAAATCATGCGTCATCAAATCCACAAATTCATCCACCATTTTCGGATGAGTGGAACCAAACGCAATATTATCAACATAAATCTATGCAATTGTCAAATTAGATTTGAATTTTTTAAGAAATAAGGTCTTGTCAAGAATACCTCTTTCATAGCCTTGTTTAATAAGATATTGAGTGAGCCTTCCATACCAACCTCAATCACCTTCTCCCATAACTTTATAGTGTGACTAAGTAATTTGATGCTTCTATAGTTGTTACAACTTTGGATGTGCCCTTTGTTCTTGTATAAAGTAATTAACATACTAAATCTCCATTGATCCAACATTTTGGTACACTTAAGGCTCACATTAAAAAGTTTGGCTAGCTAAGTAAGACCCTCTTTGCCTAAGCTCTTTCACACCTCTATTGGTATCTCATCAGGCCCTATTGCCTTTCTACTCTTCATCCCCCTCAACGTTTTTTCTAATTTCCTCCATTTTAATCTATTGGCCACAAGTAAAAATACGATACCTCTCGATGTGCTAAGGTCATCTAAATGGATGTTATCCTCTACGCCTTCATTAAAAAGGCTATAACAGTATCTTTTTCATCTTCTCTTAATGTCATTTTCATCTACAAACGCCCGCCCTGCTTCATCTTTTATGCAACGAACTTGATATAAGTCTCTCACTTTTCGTTCCTTGGCTCTCACCAATTTAAAAAATATCTTTTTCTCCATATTTAGTTCCCAATCACTGGTATTGTTTCTCATAAGCTATACTTTTAGCTTTTGAGATTACTTTCTTCACCTCTTTCTTTGCCACTTTATAACTTTCTCTGTTACCTACTCTCTCCACCTTTGTAGTGCTATCCAATAGAGCTTATAGGCAAACTTTTTGATCTTAACTAATGGAGTCTAGATAAGAGATAAAATCTCATAGAAAGAAAAAAAAGTTTAAACACATTATTGAGGCCCTTTGAGAAGTACTTCAAAATATCTGTGTGTGGCATAGCTTTATGTGTCAAATTTTAATATTTCGATGGCAATTTTGTTTGCTATAGCATGCTAACATTACATAACTTTATACAACTATCCTCATAAAAGGAAGAACAACGTGAGAATTTGTACAACACAAACACTGAGAATATCCTACTTCCAAAAGTAATATGTATTTTGCAAGCAGCAATACTTGATTAAAGTCTAGAGTTTCACATAAAAAAAATAATAAAAGAATCACGGCTAATAACGTCAGTGCCTAATGAATAAAATGTGATAGAAGTGACTTTATAGAGTCTTACACCAAACCCACAACGGTGTCACTATTTTTCAAAGAAGCCCCTAAGCTTGAATTTCACTAAAAAAAGTCTATGTGATTTGATTTAGAAAATTAGGCTTTTTCTCAATACTTTATTGGTAACTAAATTTAATTATCTAGTAGTTATAGTACATGTTAAATTATAAATTTATAGAATAAAATAATAGGAAAAGATCATAGCTGACTAATTTTAAAAGCATAGGAACCTCTTCTGACATAATTGAAACTATAAGAAAAATAATGCATTGAGACTTTGTATAATTAACCCTTACCATCATATGATACAAATTATCATGTTTTATACATGCAAACAAATTAAATTATGATTT
Organism: Erythroxylum baracoense; assembly: GCA_025629805.1. Classification (NCBI taxonomy): domain Eukaryota; kingdom Viridiplantae; phylum Streptophyta; class Magnoliopsida; order Malpighiales; family Erythroxylaceae; genus Erythroxylum; species Erythroxylum baracoense. The sequence continues at coordinate 15,719 of JAOTAY010027656.1, read as the reverse complement.
ATATTATGTAGGAACTAAGGCCTTTTTGAGAGTCAGTTGTTTCTAGCATATAAACTACATCATAATACTATAAGCTTCAAATTATATATACAACTATTATTCTAACGTGTGTATATAACAGCATAACTTACTCAATGTTGGACCAAATCTGGCTTCAAATGAAGACTAGTGATTTTTCAATAATTAATTTGAACTTCGTTAGTATATATAATTTTGTTAATTCCAATTAAACATATGGAAAAACCACACTTTCATTTATTTAATATGTATTATACATATTTTACATGAGATACCAACCACATAGCTCACATCAAACCATCTTATTACAGACAACTATAGCTAGGCACTTATGTAGTTTAGACATATTCAACTCTTCGTCCTTTTATTGTTGACAGGACACCTGACACTCAACATGGGTATGAACAATGTCCATTGTCCCTTATCCACCATTTTTAGAATCATAGAAGAAGACCCTAAAGGCAAATCGTAAGTAGCTAGGCAGAGGTGAGTTTTTTAATAGCCACTTTGATTACCATCAAGAACTGTTGTCTGATCCTTAGGTTTAATTTTCATTAACTCCAAGTATGAATTCCCATGGACCTTTTTGGTGAAATATTGATTGCAATATTGTTCCATCACAATCCTTCTATACTTCGGTGGGTTAGTTAGGTTAAGCAGGCAAGTCACAGGTCCAATCTCTGCCTCAAACTTGGGATTGATAAAGAAAGCAATAGTTTTCCTTTCCTTCTAACTATTTACTGTCACCTTGTGCTCAATGCTCTCGTAGAACCCATTGCTTATAATCTACGAAAGTAGGCATAAAAAAATCAGCAATATTACCTTCCTTAAATACAATAAGTAAAGGTAAAGATGTACCATACTCTTCTCGTACAAATCATAATTCCTATCAACACTTGGTCGTCTGCATCGCTAATAACTCTTGAAAACAAAAAAACTGTATTGGATTCAAGTCAATTACGTATATCTTATTAATTATATGTTGTTTCTATTAGATAACAACTTGTTATTCCCTCCCTAGTCTGATTGGAATTGTTTGATAGGTTTACCAAAGAATTTTTCAACAATAGCCTAGAATTTGACAAAGCAATTAAAGACATCAAATTTTTGGCGAAGAAAATAAATCCATGTGTATTTGGTGTAGTGATCAAAAAATAAAACATAATATAAATAACCATCAGATAAAGAAATAGGAGCATGGCCCCATAAATCTAAGCAAATTAATTCTAACGGTTCTTTAACAATATTGCTGTCAGTTCTCGTAATTATCTATTGGATACCATTCTTCATGTTCCTACATCTAACACAAACTTGTTATCTGTTCAACAGTTTACTCATTCTAATGATGTCTCTATTGAATTTTTCTCTAACTTTTTTTGCGATTAAGGATCGCCAAACGAAACAGCCTTTTCATCGAGGATCCATTAAAGATGGGCTCTATCACTTAGTCACGGATTTTGTTTCACCAGTTTGTCATTCAGTTTCTTTGTCTGCTTGGTATGCTCGATTAGGCCATGCTTGTTCAAATTACTGTCAATTCTCAGTAGCCCATTTGACAATTAGACGTGTCGGATGTATTCTTGCACGGGACACTCAATGAACCGGTTTACATGGAATAGCCGCAAGGCTTCATTGATCATACTAGGCCTCATCATGTTTACTCTTTAAGGAATTCTTTATATATACGAATTGAAACAAGCATCGAGGACTCGATATTTTTGTCTCACACCAGCTCTACAAAATATTGGTTTCCACAGTTCCAAGGCCAACAACTCTCTCTTCATCTACTCCTCTGGCCAAAATATTGCTTATTGCCTTGTGAATGTTGATGATCTAATCTTGATAGGTTCTACACCTCAACTTTTACAAGATATCATTCAATAACTTGGGACAGCTATTGCACTCAAAGACTTGGGTCCTCTTACATACTTTCTTGGAATTGAGGTAACTTGGCTACTAAATGGTTTTCAACTATCTCAATCAAAGTACATATGGGAACCTTTTAAGACGTGTTAATATGCATGAAGCCACTCCAATCTCAACACCATCATCTCCTCAAATACTCTCATCAAAAGACTCTTTCAACACTTTTGAAGATCCTACTTTGTATCGTCAGGTCATAGGCACACTTCAATATTTAGCCCTCATACGAGTTGATATTACCATGGCAGTAAACAAAGTGGCTCAATTCATGCACTCTCCATCATGCACATATTGGCTGGCTATAAAATGAATACTCAGGTACTTAAGAGGAACAACCGATCATAGTCTTTTCTCCAACCCTCTAACTCCCTACACCTTATTGCCTTCTCTGATGCGGATTAGGGAGGTGACAAAGATGACAGGAAAAGTACCTCAGCATATGATGTTTTTCATGGCTCTAATCTAATTTCATGGAGTTTGAAGAAACAAAATATAGTTGCTCGGTCTAGCATTGATTCTGAGTACCATAAGTTAGCATCAGGTGCAACTGAAGTTTATTGACTTCAATCTCTTCTTTGAGAGTTACAACAGCCTTTTTCTACCATTCCAAAAATATGGTGTGACAATGTCTCAGCTACATATCTAGCTACCAATCCAGTTTTACACACTTGCTCCGAACATCTTGAAGTGGATTTCCACTTTTTCAAAGATCAAGTTCGAAAGAAACAACTTCAAGTCTCATTCATTCCAACAAAAGACCAGGTTGCTTATGTCTTAACAAAACCATTGACTAAGCAATGGTTCCTTGATTTAAAAACCAATCTGATGATAGTTCCTCCCATCCATTTGCAGGGGGTATTAGATAATAGCTTCTGAATTATAGCCATTCAAAATTAGCCCATTATTCTAATCCCAAATTAAAGGGATCCTCATTATTTCTGTCATAACAATCCCATGTTTATAGGGATTTAACTTACTGATTATACGTAGCTAAACAACCTGTTGTAATCTATATATGCCTGTTAATAGAAATCAAGGCTGTATGAACCATTTACTTTCTCTACTCACCTCTTTAGTTTCTTCATGTTTGAGAATTAATCAGAGTAAGCGTAACACATTTTGAAAATAGTAGGTTAGGTTTATCTAATAGAACAGAAGCTCAATTCAAATCCCACGTGCCTAATTCCTTTTTATTTTACATTATATTTTCTAGTCAAAGTGAAAGAAAGGTAGGGAAAATTATTAACAAACCTCAAGAATATCTCCTATATTCACAACAAGAGAATTTGGAAGGAAGTTAATGGGAATCCAAGCTCCATCCTTCTTTATCTCAAGCCCATCAACACCATTAATCTGGTTCAGAATGGTGGTGGCGGTAGCATCTGAGTGTGGTGTAACGCCCACAACCAGCTCTGGCTGAGGACATGGTGCATAATATGTCATCCTCACTGACTGCATTCCATCATTGAACATCTCCTTTATCTCCTATAGCCCTATCTTTAGAACCTCTGCGATGAACCCAAGTAGTTTCATGGCAAGTTTTTGCATTTCCAATATGTAGGACTCCAAGTTGTTTCTGCATACATAAATTATATGAAGAAAAATCAAGAAAATAAGCAATTAAAGAACAATAATCAAACTATGCTAAAAGGTGGACAAGGTGTAAAGGACCTAAAGGATGAAGGGAGCTCTAAGAAGAGATGTTGGTTTCTTCTATTTAAAGGGTTGGTTTGGATATAAAACCTATCACCCCAGTCGAGTTTTCCTCCAGTTCTTATCACTGCTCCATATCCCTCAGCCTCATCTGGCTTTCTCTTGCATTTCATTTTCTCTTCAAGAGGAAGGTCATATAATTCCTCAAGTGCATGTTTCATCATATCCATCAGTGAAGAGCTAACTCCATGGTTCACTAACTGTACCAAACAATATCCTCACAACTTTAGGTTTTATCTTTTGTATGTATGTATATGCTCATCTTTCAGTTATATATTTGATCAATTAACAAAAGCAATTAATTTTTTTTAATATTTTAAATTTATTATTTCATTAAACTTTTATTCTGATTTTTTCATTTTTATTTTTAAAATAAAATAAATATTTTATAATTTTTATTACTAATAATAATTATACATTAAATCAAAATCAAAAAATTATTTTATTTAAATTTATTTTAATCTTTTATATAATATTTATTAATAAAGTATTAATAAAAATATTTTATTTTTAAAAATAAATATTTTATTATTTATTATTTATAAACTAATATTTATTTTATATGTTTTTAATTATTAAATCAAATTTTATATGAAATATATATTTTTAAAATATTTTTAAATTTAATTATATTTATTAATAATTATTAAATTAATTTTATAAATTAATTTAAATTAAGATATTTATAATTTTAGTAATAATTCATTTTAATTAATTAAATATATAATATATTTAATTGATAGTAAATTATATAATATATGTTTTTGTTTCATGTGTCAATTTTACTTAGTTGTTTCCTTATCATGAACTCTTGTTAATATGATAATGGATTATTTTGCAATTTTTAAAAAAATTCAGGGACTATTTTATAAATTTAAAAATAACCCGAAATGGTATCCGATATTGATCGGTACTGGTATAGTATCGTAGTAGAAGATAATCCGGTACCAAGTCCGGTATGATATTCATAACATTGAGTACTACATAAACAAATAAACTTAAAAATTAAAATTTTTATAGTTACATAATTATTCTGTGTTTCTTCAGACGTCCAGTCTTCACCTTCCTTATAGTGTGTCAGTTTGTAGAGTATGATCCTATCACACTCTTTTACATATAGTTGATTCTAAGTCTATTTTATGAAAAAAAATTGAAACACAGTAGATAATATTGCATTTACTGATATAATAATAACTTATAAACAAAGAACTTACAAATTCTTTTTATACGACAACAAATGATTTGGAGTTGCTGTTATGAGGAGTTTTCATTTTTCTTCTATTAACCTTGGTTTTCTCCCATTTTTCCTAAATAAAGAAAAGAAATAGTCATTAAATTGTGTAACAAAATTAATAAAAGCAAATGTGAAGAGAAAGAAGACAAATATTAACCTTGGTAGAGGTCCAATGATCACAGATTTGCTCCAATTTTCTAGAGTCATCTATTTGAGAACATATCTCCTTGTCTCCTCATTCAAAGGAAAAGAATTGTAGTATTTATGGAGTCGATGACGATAATCCTTCACCATTTTTTCAATAGTGAACTCATATAGCTTGAAACTTCAGGGTTCTCGATATCGAAGATATTAAGCTTCATCTGTGAACAATGCGTAAAAGTTAAATTAATCTTTAAATAAGTAAAAATTTTCATATAATTAAATAAATTGAAAAATTACCAAAACTTTGTGAATATTGAGTAAGTAAAGTTACTAGTTAACCTTATTATTATGAAGATATGGGGATTCGGTTTCATTTTTTGATTGAATTTGTAGTACGTCATTTTTCTTCCTTAGACTATTAATGGATACATGTAGACTTCAACATCCTAGGAACTAAAAGGTTAAGTTTTATTGAAGAGGCTAGATAAGATGATTAAGGAATATGACATAAGAGTACAAAATTTTGTGTGTCTATGGTGAATTTAAGTGAACGAAAAAAATTAGAGTTATTTAACTTTCTAGTAGTAAAGGAATTTTCTGATGTTTTATCTAAGGAATTCCTAAATTACTACCTATGAGAGAGAGGTCAAATTTGGGATTGAGATTGCTTTAGGTATTGGTTTGATTTTTAATGCTTATTATCATATGAAGCATAAGTATTTAATGGAGCAACTTGAATAATTGTTAGATAAGGGGTACATTAGAGTGAGTATATATATCCTGTTAAGTGTATAACTAGCTTTTATAGAGAAGAATTATGACTTCATGAGAATGTGTATTAACTATAGTTATTTGAGTAGAGTGATAGTGAAGAATTGTTATCTTTTTCCTATAATAGATGATTTATATAACCAATTGCAAAGGACTAAAGTATAGCCATTATGAGTTTTTGGTAATGCCATTCAAGTTAACTAATGATCTTGCAATTTTTATAAAGTTAAAGAATTAAGGGTTCAAACTCTTTCTTATAGTGGTGTTCATAAATGTATTATAGTTTATTCATAGAGGTGGTGAATTAGGGTTTAGGAGCACAGCTGTATTGTTTATGATTAGATTTGAGTTTAATAACTAGGAAAAAGGAGATTCAATATAGTGATAAACAAATGAGAATGATTTGGGAGAGTATAAATGGAGACAATCTCATATTTTCATATCATCGATGGTGAAACACTGAGGTTTATGATCATTTGTATGTTTCAGAAGATCTATATTTTATAAGAGAGATTATAAAAAATGTCACTCTTTTAAGTATCTTATGTACTTAGGTTAGACCATAATGTACAAGAACCTAAAGAGAATAGGTTAGACCATAATGTACAAGAACCTAAAAGAGAAAATTTTAGGGGAACAATAAAAACAGGGAGATACCAAGATTAGTTGTGTAATGTATAACTTAGAAGTAGTTCAAATTTGAGCATCAAAGTTTAGTGGGGAAGTTATAGACTTTACCCATTCTTGAGAGGAAGTGGAGGGCATTAATATGGTTTTTGATTCAAGACTTTCAAGGGTAATAAGAGTTCATGGATTTGTTTAGTGATTGTAAATAGATTGACCAAGTTAATTCATTTTAATCGGTTAAGATACTCATTAGATAGGTTGATGAAATTATGCATACATAAGATATTAAAACTTTGTAAAGTTTATGTTTATAGCATATTAGAAAGAGATTATAAGTTTGTGACTAATTTTTAGAGGAGTGTGCATAATAAATTGGGGACTAGGTTGTGTTTAAAGCATGCGTGGATATAGGTAATTCATTCCCTATCAAAACAGAACAGTTCAAACCCTTGAGTACTTTCATCGAACACCTTATAAGCATAATATAACTCATCCAAAACTTCAAGCATTCATTCTGTCTTTTCCCTTTCTTCACCAACATTAGCACATTCAAATATCAAATTAAACAATTAACAGTCTCAATCCAAGCAAACAACTCAACAACTAACCCTAATCAAGATAGAAATTATAGATAATAAAAACAATTTTTTGAGACCATATAAAGTTATGAATCATCATATATATTAAAAAAGATTAATAAAAAGTATAAATGACAATTTTATTCAGTAATTTTTTTTACAATTATACAGTCAACACACATTAGCATCATGTAGTAATCTTTGAAATGACATTGTTGTTAAAGTCATTTTCAATAATATTAATTTTTATTTTTAACTATTATATTAATATTTAATATTGATTACCATTTTGTACTATACATAATAATCGTAACTAGTATAATGATTTATGAAATATTACATTATATATAAATTTTCTCACATCTTACTTACGTAATATATATTACTCTATTTAATAATAATTATCTAATTATATATTAGAATTTTGTACTGTAACATATATTTTATATAAGGCAAAGGTGAATCAAATTTAACTTAAAGAAAAACTATTTGTTAACGGGTTTTAAAATCCTCACAAAATGATACTATATTTCTTCCTTCTTAATCGAAAATGACGTCGTCTACTAGGTTATTAAGAAGAAAACAATCCTCTCTTTATTTTTGTGTTAACTGTTAACATTCCTCTTCGTTCACGATCCAATTATCGTCCCCTCTCTTGTGTTCGTCTCGTATGTTACGGTCGTCACCGTCGAAGAAGCATCCTTACTTGTGTTGGTATTGTTCTTCTTTTCTATTTTCAAACCTTCCTTCTTGTGCTCTATTTTACTAACCTGTTCAAGTGTTTATTATGAGTTTTTTGTCCTACAATCAATGTATGGGTTTTGTTTATGTTTGTGTTTGGAATATGATTTATTGGCTTCCTTTCTTGGTTGTATATTTTATGAATTTTTTTGCCACCTTCAATGCTTCTTAGAGGAAAACCTACTAAATATTTGATGAAAGGTCTATGAGAGTAGTTAACTCTTTTTGTTGTTAGGGAAAAATAGTCTTTTTCAGTAGTGGCCTTAACTTGTTCATATTGAAAATTTCACATTTTTATTATAATAGTAAATAACCTTATATAAAACAAAACTATATTTTTGTACATAAAGAACATGGTTATGTGTACTTTACTTTAAATTCTAAAATTTAGATATGATATAAAGGATAAATGAATAACTTTCATTTCAATAAGTGTAACTTTCATCTCAATAGGCAGGTTTAAGATGTATAACTACTAAACTATAGTACTTCGACTTATAATCGAGAATTTAATTGAACATAATGAATTTTATGCTAAATTGACTTTTTAGAATATAATTCTTAATATTAATTCATCGAGGAATGTTAACATGATGACTAGTTTCTGATGGTGGAAATGAGTTCCGTTAGGTGGAATGTGGCAAAATTGTCCCTAATAAAGAAAAAATCAATACAGAACAAATACCATATTCATACACTAATAACCGCTTGCATTCTATTGTTAATCTTCTTCTTCAAGGTTATTAGTATCATCCGAACTACCTCACTTTCTTTATTATCTGGATCTCATTTTTTGTTATGAAGCTATTATATATATGAACATTTGATTGCATATACTATATGTTGTGTAAAGCTTTATTGAATTTTCAAGAGAACATAGATGAAAATGGAGGTAGTGGCGATGTCATGATAGTTTATAAAGGATTAAGGAAATTAGTTGTTTTGGAAAATTCCTCGATTCTAATTACTATGTCTATTCAATTAAGTGTGCATATGTTCTAATTTGGGTTCCTTATGGGGTTTGACAAAACTAACTATCAAAGTTCTATACTAATTGTGTCTCAGGTGAAATGCATTGTACTGGTAGTTCATCTTATTCAATGGCCTATACTGCATCTGGACATTCTTCACTGTTTCTTTTACTAGTTTAGTTACAGTTAAGTGTTGATGGAAGAGGGTAGCAATAACCCAACACTCGAGGGAAGATCTTTCACCTTTTCAATTGATACCTTAGAACCTGCAAAAACCCTTCCTGGAAATCCAAATATAGGTAATTCATTTACCTTTACAGACTTTTATGTCACTTGTAATAAAAAAATAATTATTTTATTTCCTTTTTGATGAAATTAGTGTAAAACTTTATTTATTGTTCTATCTGTAAGAATTTTGGAAACAACCTCTCCACCAGTTAGGGATAATGCTACGTACAATTGGACGCCCCAAATCTCATGTATCAGTGAGATTCATACTGGGTATTATTGTTGTTTTTGTTGTTGTTATATGTTTGTAAGAATTGTTAAACTTATCATGATCTTGCACAACTTATCATATATATCATTATATTATATTGCTACCGTTTCCAATATTTTTGTAAATTATTATTTTATTGTTAATAAATATTAATGATTAAGAGTAGTTGTTAACTTAAATTTATGATATTTCTATCCTATTAAAATTAAAATTTTTGTTATGATTATCTTTTTATGTCCAGAATATATTTACTTTTCAAATTTTAAATGACCTACCTTGTGTTTTCAACAATATGTTTAAAACATTGAAAACAACTTGACAACAAAAGATAGCTTAACTAGGATTATATAAATGTCAATTATAATTAACTTTAACTAGGATAATTAAGTACACTTAGCATTAACAAACTTGGCGACGAATTTCCAAAATGGGCGCAAAAAGTTGCACCTTCTATAACGCTTCTGGACAATCGTGGCAAAATATATACATTTATTAGAACTTTCTACGACAATTTTGGATACTCATCGCAAAACGACAATTACTGGCGAAAAAATTCTTTTTCCATTGCATTTTGTTCGCGCCATTTACAACGATTCAGGATAATCGACGTAAATATACTAAATTTTCCGTGGCTACCAACGATGATACTTATATTCGTCACAAAATCTATCATATTGGCAATGAAATTCTGTTATCATCGTAACTTACACATATTGCAACGATAGGAAGTAATCGTCATAAAAACTTATACATATTACGACCATAGGAATTATTCGTCATAAAATATAGTCATTTACCAACAATTTTCAACACCGTCGCAAAATGTCAGACTTGTTGTGATGAATTTATGTTTCATCGCCAAAAGGTAATTTTTAGTGACAATTTTATAATCTTTTCTAATTATATCGTAGCCAAAACATACATCTATTATAGTGAGTATTCGGTTGTTTTGCAACATAGTGAAACATGTTTGCAACTCAGCTGAATTTATTAACAAAGATGATGTATGAAACAAGTTAGGTTTTGGTAATCTGTAACCAAACAAGGTTATCCATATTATAATGTGAAAATATAAGCTCAATGAACCATATCAAAATATGATCGTCCCTTTCAAACCTATTAAATGAAATACCTAGTTAAATATAACATATATGAATTATTTTTTAGTTACTTGGCTACAAACTTGTTACTATCGTTTTTATAGTGATTACTTGCTAACTTCGTATCCAAATGCTTGGTATTAACAAGCTCTTTTATCTCTTTTACTTAACAAAAGTATTAAGTATGCCAGATTGGCTGTTCTTTGATGCGGAAAACCGCAACCATAGGTCCAGTTCAACTACTTGCTTCTTTTTCCTGTTTGAGTCTTCCAGCCAGGAAGACTCGTAGTCCCAGAAGCTTAATTGAGCTAATAATAGACTTGGCACTGCATCAATTGTACCCGTTTCTGGATTTGTATATGTGACTGGAGGTTCTGAGGTTTTGATGATGGTTACAAAATGGATATAAATGATCTTCTGTCATTGCAATATTGAAGATCATGTGATAAGCAAAACTTGTAATGTTAAAGGGTCTCTTGACACTTACTTATATGTCAAATTACAACAACAATGTTACTTGTTTCCTTATATATATATACAAAATTTGAGGGAATTAGTTATAGTTTTCTTAGCAAATAATTCATATAAATTACTAAAACAAAATGATAATTTAGAATTACCAGATACATTAAATTTTTAATATTATATTTGACCGAGGAGCCATAAATTTTTAGTCACATTTTTCCAAATAAAAGTTTTATCTACTATCCTTTTTTATTTGATGGATAAATGCAAATTTTTTAATTATTCTAATAATTAATAATTAATAATTAAATTACTCTCTATTATATTGTACTTTTTAGATGTTTACTATGATTTTATGCATAATGTATAAAGGTTTACTTATTAAAAGAATCTATTTATAATAATATAAAGGTTGAACCAATGTTAGGAGAGAATGCTTACGGCATGGAATAGCATAAATGGGCGTTTACATTATGGCGTACTTCCTCTGTTGTTTGTATCCATTGACCATTGTGATAAGCATAATTAGGATGTGTTTTAACTTGATTTTTAAAGTATTTTACTTGTGTTTGGATGATTTTTATATGATTTGGTATTTTAACACCATTCTTAACTAAATCAGTTGCAGGAAATAATTCGCAACTGGCCGTTGTATCAATGTGAGGAGAGAATGCTTATGGCATGGAACAGCATAAATGTTTCTTCTAAATTTCCAGTGCGTTTCTTGAATTAGTTTGGCACAATCACGTAGAATTAGGACCCTATTCTTAGTAGAAGCTACCGGCAATCGCTTGGTCTTCTAAATCCGAGTGGGGGCTTCATCCTCGTCACCATTGAAAGTTGGAAACTTAAAGTTAATTAGCCAACAACCTTGAATATTTAAGCTCACCATCGTCAAGAAACCCACAAATTTCTGTAGTTCAACATGTAATTTAGATTTTTTTTAAGATAGAAAAGAAAAATTATAAAAGTTAAACTAAAAAAAGTATAAGTCAAGAAATGAAAATCATAACAAAAAATTTTAAAGGCCCTTAACAAAATTTTTGTTCTTAAATATACTTTAACAAAAACACATAAACGATAATAAGGAAAACTATATTTTGTATTCATAGTTTTCTTACTTAAATTAAAATTATCAATCAAGTTCTTTACTATTTATTATTTATAAAAACCATTTATATATATATATATATATGGTTTTTATATATGCATGGCCATCATACTTTTTGCTTTGTAAAATACAATGATTATACGTAACACTAGATTTCTGTATATTCACACAATATGTGGAGTGATATATTACAACCTGGAATGAGGATAATGTAGATAAACAAAAGAAGAGCCTATCAAGACTGGAAAGTATATAGTTAGACTGAATATAAGTTTAACAAAATTGTTGCTCTAACGTATGTATAGGACATCAGATGACTTGCACAGAACTTACTCAATGTTGGATCAAATCTGGCTTTGAATGAAGACTATTGATTGTTTCAGAGATTAATTTGAACTTCCTTAATATATAATTTTTAATACTAATTAAACATAAGGAAAAATCCCACTTTCATTTATTTAATATACGTGTTTAACATGAGATATCAAGCACACAGCTCACATCAACCCACTTATTACAGACAATTACAGATAGGCACTTTTGTAGTTTAGACACATGCAAGTCTTCGTCCTTTCATTGTTGACAGGACTGCGAGACACTCACCAATAGCGCACAACGTGGGTTGTATATTGTCTAGTGCCCCCTATCCACCATTTTTAGAATCATATTACAAGACCCTGAAGGCAAACTAAAAGTAGCTAGGCAAAGGTGAGTATTTTAATAGCCATTATAGTTACCATCAAAAACTGTTGTCCGAACCTCAGGTTTAATTTTCTTAAATTCCAAGTATGGCTTCCCATAAAGCTTGTGGGTTAAGAATGTTGGAGGTCCCTCCATTAAGGACATCCTACATCGAAAATGGAAGGAAGACTTACGTAGAGTTTTTCCCTATAAACAGGCACCAAGAGAGAAGGCCTAAGCATCTAAGCAAAGTATTCAGAGCAATACAAGTTCAGTGAAAGAAGAAAAAAATAGAGAGAGAGATATCTTTGATTAAGCTTTCAATCAAAGGTTATTCATGATCCAATTTAATTGATATTTTATCAGCAATATTCCAAGATTTAGGTTATTGAGATTATTGTGGACCATAGTTTTGTGCCCGATAATTTGGCACAGTGTTACTTTATTTGTGAGACATTTCTTTACTCTCTTTGAATTTCTAAGAGTTTGATATCTTGAGTATCTCGATATAATACCTCCAGTTTTATCTAAAGAGATTTTGTTATGCCCATTATTTTAAATGGTGGAGATATTTTATATTACTGCTATGTAGTTTTTATTTTTCATAATGAGGAGGTTTTTCACGTAAAATTAGTTGTTCCTTTCTTTGATTTTATTTTGCAGTTTTTATACTTTTCTCTACTTGGTACTTTCACACAGGTTTACAAGAGGTGGAAGAGATTTTATTCCATTGCTTTGGTGTGTCTACCTCCCAACAAACTGGTATTAGAGCACAGTTACTAAGCTGGTCATCCTTTGTGAATGACAGAAGTCAACACAAGGAGAGTGATCAGTCTGAACAGAGCCAACTTCTAAGTATGGAAAGAAGATGGAAGATCTCCTTTATATGAAGGGATACCATGAGCTGGTATTCAGTACCACAAAACCCAAAGGTAAATCCAATACCGAGTGGAGTTTATTACAATAACAAGTCTACAAATTCATAAGAAACTGGGTGGATGATAATGTCCGGAATCATATCTCTAGCAAGAAGGAAGCAAACAAGTTATGGGGCAAACTCGAGGGTCTTTATACTCGAAAGTCTGGTAACGATAAAATGTTCTTGATTAAACAACTCATGGACTAAGGATACCAAGATGGAACACCAATGATTGATCACTTGAATGCTTATCAAGGGATCATTAATCAAATGTCCATTATGAGGCTCACTTATAATGATGAGTTGCTTGGATTATGGCTTTTGGGATCTTTACTAAGCTCCTAGGAGATGTTCAGAGAAACGCTCTTTAACTCAGTCCCTAAAGGTGTAGTCTCGATGGAAAAGGTTAAAAGTAACCTTTTAAAGGAAGAGTCTAGAAGAAAGACTCATCTCCCGAGTTTGATGTCTTAATCATGGAGACAAGGGGGAGAAGCAAAAGCAAAGGTCTGGGTCAGAGAGGTAGATCAAATAGTAGGCCTAACAAACCTGCCAACATTAAATGCTTCTACTATGGTGGAAAAGGCCACACGCAAAAGAATTACTAAAAGTTGAAAAGAGAAGGCAAGAGGAGTTAGGCACTAGAGACTAATGATGCCAGCAGTCAAGATCAAAATACTTTCACCAAGAATTTTCTTATGTTCTATGATGAGGAGATCAGTATTCTGCCAGAAGAAAATAGTTGGGTAATTAAGAGTGGCGTCTCAACTCACGTGACTGCTCAATAGATGCTATTTACATCTTATACACCTGGCGATTATAGGCATGTGAAGATGGGAAATAATGGCTTTCCATAAGCCATTGGCATTGGAGATATTTACCTAAAAACAAATAATCACACAAGATTAGTACTGAAAAATGTCAAACATATTCTAGATATCAGGTTAAGTATAATCTCTGTGAGAAAGCTTGACGATGAAAGGTTTTGCAGTATATTCCATAATGGTGTATGGAAACTTGCCAAAGGTGCTACAAATGTTTCCAAGGGTAAGAACCATAAGGCATTGTATATAATGCAAGCTAACACTTCTTATAGTGGTATCAATGTTATGGAAGATGAAGATGCAACTGAATTATGGCACAAAAGACTTAACCACATGAGTGAGAAGGGCTTAGCAGTGTTTGCTAAGAAGGGATGTTTATCTGGTGTCAAGAGTATATGTCTCAGAAAGTGTGCTCATTGCCTAGTAGGAAAGCAGAATCAGGTTGCGTTCAAGAGTTCACCTCCCTCTAGGAAACAAAACATACTTAATTTGGTACATTTTGATGTATGTGGTCTGATGAAGACAAAGTCACTTGGTAGTGCTCTCTACTTTATGACTTTTATTGATGATCACTCAAGGAAGATCTGGGGCTTGCACCTTGAAGTCGAAGGATCAGGTGTTAGAGGACTTCAAACAATTTCAAGCTTCAGTTGAAAAATAGACAGGGAAGAAGATGAAATGCATATTAACTAATAATAAGGGAGAGTATTTTGGTCCATTTGATTAGTATTGCAAAGAGAAAGGCATTCAACATTATAAGACACCATCAAAGATGCCATAATTGAATGGTTTGGCAGAAAGGATGAACAGAACTCTAGTGGAGAAAGTTAGATGCTTGTTATTATAAGCAAAGCTACCAAAATAATTTTAGGGTGAGGTATTAAATACAATAGTGCATGTGGTGAATCTCTCACCCTCTATTCCATTGTTGTCTGATGTGCCTGGTAGGTTCTAGTTAGGGAAAGATGTCAGATATGATCATCTTTGTGTTTTTAGATACAAGGTGTTCGCGCACATTCCTAATAACGAGAGATCCAAGCTTGATGTTAGGACCAAATAGTGCATCTTTCTAGGTGATAAGTCATTTTAAATACATATGTTTTGGACTTAATTTTGATTGATTTGTGGAATTGGTACTCAAATATTGATGGAATTGTTTGTTAAATGTTCACAGATGGTTTTCAATGCCGTAAAGACGAAAAAGGATCAAAAAGAGGAAAAATATGGCAAGAAGTTCGAAAATTCCAGATTGGTCGAAATTCAAAGATTAGGCGTGGGCACGCCTAAGGTCATAATCCTAATTCTGCAGATTTTTCAGAAGTTATTTCCAATTAGAACACAATCACCCAAGATCTTCGGGAGTCCTTTTCAAGAAGTTTCCTACCTAAATTAGAGGAGCACCT
>JAOTAY010027570.1:0-26917 GCA_025629805.1 Erythroxylum baracoense | reverse complement strand
ATTCATAGAACGTAAATCACATTACATAAACGACATGCATGTATATATAAAAGGAATACCTCATAATATATTATTAATAAGTCATAATGTTAATACATGAATCACAAATATCCATTGGCCTAGGGCACACTACTAACAGTTTCTCCCATCGAGGGTGCCTAGCAACCGTGTCAACGGGCTATTTTGCCCACCAAAGGTGCCCAATTGGCTATTTTTCCCCTTAAAGGTGTTGGATCACCTATGGCTCGGGTATTCACAATATGCAGCAGAATGGACCATACTACACAATAAGAAGTATAATCGAAATTTCACAACATGTACGAAATTACCTCGTGACAAGGATTGGTATTTGTTTTTCTGATTTGTAGACGCTGCAGTGTGCAAATGTCCTCTACTGGTATCCACATGAGGATGAACGATCCGAGCAGCTGCTAATGTGTGGTAGCATGTTTTAAAACACTTTTGAATGCTGCACAATTTTTCTATTTTCGTATCATCTCTAATGAGACATAAGTTTTCTACTTATAGAGAAACCCTAATCCCTATTCCTATTAAGAATAAGAATATCATAATCCTAAGCCCATTAGGATTACAGAATCCTATTAAGTTTTGGCCCATATTATATCTAATATAATAAAAGCCTGACAACTTAATTCAATCTCACCCAATAGATATATCCACATATATTTACTTAGTGTCTAATAAATTAGGCCCAAGAGAATAAGCCCAGAACACATCACCCTGTAGGCTCATTTGATGTTCGCAATGGGCTTGATCGCACTTCAAGGCCCGTAAGTCAAAAGCAGCCTCTAGCAAGACATTATGACTACCCAAACTAAAGGTGCCCAACGAGCTATTTTTCCCGTCAAAGGTGCCTAATAATCGTGCCAACGGGTTGTTTTACCCACCAAAGATGCTTATTAACCATTTGAATGGGCTGTTTTGCCCATCGATGATGCCTAGCAATCGTGCCAACTGGCTGTTTTGCCCACCGAGTGTGCCTAACTACCGTGCCAAACGAGTCGTTTTTCCCACCGAAGGTGCCCAACAGAGCATTTTTCCCACCGAAGGTGCCTAGCCACTGTCCCAACGAGCTATTTTGCCCACCGAAGGTGCCTAGTGAACATGTCAACGAGTTCTTTTTCCCACCGAGAGTGCCTAGCGACCTTGCCAATGAGCTGTTTTGCCCACCGAAGGGTCTCAATTGGCTGTTTTTCCCACCAAATGTGCCTATTAAACATGTCAACGGGCTATTTTGCCCACCAAAGGTGCCTAACGATTAGTGTCAATAGGCTATTTTACCCCCCGAAGGTGCCTAGTGACAATTCGAGCGGGTTATTTTGTCCATCAATAGTGACTGGCGACCGTGCCAATGGACTATTTTGCCCACCAATGGTGCCTAGGGACTGTGCCAACGGGTTATTTTACCAACCGAAGGTGCCCAACGGGCTATTTTTCCATCTAAGGTGCCTGGTGACTGAGCCAACAGTATGTTTTGCCCACCAAAGGTACCTAACGGGGTGCTTTTCCCATCAAAAGTGCATAGCCACCGTGTCAATGGGCTGTTTTGGCCACTGAAGACGCCCAACCGGTTGTTTTTCCACTAAAAGGGTCTAGTGGACATCCCAACAGGCTGTTTTGATCGTCAAAGGTGCCTAGACACCGTGCCAACTAAATGTTTTGCCCACCTAAGCTACCTAACCATCGTGCCAACAGGCTATTTTGCTCACTGAACTGCCTAGCGACCATGCCAATGAGCTATTTTGCCTAGCGAAGGTACCTAGTGACAGTGTCAATGGGTTGTTTTGCCCACCGAAGGTGCCCAACAAGTTGCTTTTCCCACCAAAAGTGCCTAGCCAACTTTCCAAAGGGTTTTGTCCACCGAAGGTGCCTAATGTCCATGCCAACGAGTTGTTTTGCCCACCGAGGGTACCTACTGACCTTGCCAACGGGTTGTTTTGCACACCAGAGGTGCCCCACTGGCTTTTTTCCCACCAATGGTGCCTATCGAATGTGTTTTCCCATTGAAGGTCTCTAGTGACCTTTTGAATGGGTTGTTTCACCCACCGAAGGTGCCTAATGACTGTGCCAACAGGCAGTTTTGCAGATCGAGGGTGCCTAGCGACTATGCCAATAGGTTGTTTTATCTACCAAGGGTGCCTAGGATCGTGCCAAAAGGGATGTTTTGCCCACCAAAGGTGCCTAGCCACTGTTCCAATGGGCTGTTATGCCCACCGAGTGTACCTAGCGACCTTGCCAACGAGCTGTTTTGCCCACCGAAGTTGCCCAGCTTGCTGTTTTTCCCACCAAAGGAACCCAGTGACTGAGCCTACTGATTGCGCCCACCAAAGGTGCCCAATGGGTTGTTTTGCCCAAGGATGGTGCCTAGTGACTGTGCCAGTGGACTGTTTTCCCACCGAAGGTGTCTAGCGATTGTGGCAACGAGCTACTTTGCCCACCAAATGTTCCCTATGAGTGATTTTCCCACCGAAGGGGCCTTACGGCCTTGCTAACGGGATGTTTTGCCCATCAAAAGTGTCTAGCTACTGCGCCAACTGGCTGTTTTACCCACAAAAGATGCCTACCTCCCATGTCAATGGACTGTTTTGCCTAACGAAGGTGCTCAACAGGTTGCTTTTGCCACCGAAGGTGCCTAGCCACCATTCGAACTAGATGTTTTATCCACCGAAGCAGCCCAACAATTTGTTTTTCCACAAAAGTTATCTAGCGGACTTCCCAACGAGCTTTTTTGCCTACTGAAGGTGCCTAGCAACTGTGCCAATTGACTGTTTTGCCCACCCAAGCAGCCTAGCGACTGTGTAGATAGGTTGTTTTGCCCACCGAGGGTCCTAGTGACCGTACCGACGGGTTGTTTTGCCCAGCAAAGGTGTACAATAGGTTGTTTTTACCACCGAAGGTGCCTAGCCACCATGCTAACGGGCTGTTTTGCCCCGAAAGGTGCCTAATGAGCATGACAATAGGTTGTTTCTCCCACCAACAGTGCCTAGCGACTGAGTCAACGGGTTGTTTGCCCACCGAAGGTACCCAACTGGCTATTTTTCCCATCAAAGGTGCCTAACAAATGTGCCAACAGATTGTTTTGCCCACCAAAGGTGCCTAGTGACCATTCGAATGGGTTATTTTGCCCGTCAAAAATGCCTAACGACTGTGCCAAAGGGCTATTTTTCCCACCGAAGGGGCCTAGCGACTGTGCCAACGGGCTGTTTTGCCCACCAAAGGTGCCCAAAGGGGTTGTTTTTTCCACCGAAGGTGCCTAGCCACTATTCCAACAGGCTATTTTGTCGACCGAAGAAGCTGAACGAGTTGTTTTTCCACCAAGGGTGTCTAGCGAATGTCCCAATAGGTTGTTTTGCCTACTGAATATGCCTAACGACCATGCCAACTGGTTGTTTTGCACACTGAGCTACCTAGCAACCATGCCTTTGGGCTGTTTTGCCCATTGAGGGTGCCTAACGACAATGCCAACAGGCTACTTTACCCACTGAAGGTGCCTAACTGGTATTTTTACCCACCAGTGGTGCTTCTCAATCATGTCAATGGGTTGTTTTCCCATCAAAGGTGCCCAACGGGCTGTTTTTTCCACCACAGATGTCTAGTCACCGTGCTAACGAGCTGCTTTTTCCACCAAAGTTGCCTGGTGACCATGCCAACAGGATGTTTCTCCCACCGAGGGTGCCTAGCAATTGTGTCAACGGGCTGTGTTGCCCACCAAAGGTGCCCAATGGGCTATTTTTCTCGTCAAAAGTGGCTAACAATCGTGCCAACGGGCTATTTTGCCCACCGAAGGTGCTTATTGACCATTTGAACAGGTTGTTTTGCCCATCGAAGATGCCTAGAAATTATGTCAATAGGTTGTTTTGCCCACCGAGGGTGCCTGACAACCGTGCCAATGGACGGTCTTGCCCATCCAAGGTGCCTAGGGACTTTGCCAACGATCTGTTTTACCCATCAGAGATGCCAAACTAGTTGTTTTTGCACCAAAGGTGCGTAGCGACTTTGCCATCGAGTTGTTTTGCCCACTGAAGGTGCCTAACGGATTGTTTTTCCCACCGAAGGTGCCTAGCCATTGTGCCAACGAGTTATTTTGCCCAATGAAGGTGCCTAGTGACCATGCCAATGAGTTGTTTTCCCCACCGATGGTGCCTAGTGACCTTGCCAATGAGCTATTTTTCCCACCGAAGGTACCCAATTGGTTGTTTTTCCTACTAAAGGAGCCTATCAAACGTGTCAACGGGCTATTTTACCCGCCAAAGGTGCCTAACGACTAGTGCCAACAAGTTGTTTTGCTCATTGAAGGTGCCTAGTGACAATTTGAATGAACTATTTTGTCCATCAAAAATGCCTAGCGATCATGACAACGGGATGTTTTACCCATCGAGGGTGACTCACAACTGTGCTAATGGACGGTTTTGCCCACCGAGTGAGCTTAAGGACAATGCCAATAGGCTGTTTTACCCGCTGAAGGCACCCATCGGGTTGTTTTTCCCACTGAAGGTGCCTGGCGACTGAGCCAATAGTATGTTTTGCCCACCAAAGGTACCTAACAGTCTGGTTTTCCCACAAAAGGTGCATAGCCATCATGTCAACTGGCTATTTCACCCACCGAAGATGCCCAACCGGCTATTTTTCCACCAAAAGGGTCTAGCAGACATCCCAACGAGCTGTTTTGCCAGCCAAAGGTGCCTAGTGACCGTGTCAACTAACTGTTCTACCCACCGAAGCTTCATAGCCACTATGCCAGTGGGCTATTTTGCCAACTGAAGTACCTAATGACCATGCCAATAGGTTGTTTTGCCCAATAAGGGTGTACCCTACCAATGGGTTGTTTTGCCCATCAAAGGTGCCTAGCGATCATGTCAACGGGCTATTTTACACACCGAATGGGCCCAGCAGGTTGTTTTACCTACTGATGGTTCCTAGCAACAGTGCCAACATAATGTTTTCCCACCAAAGGTGTGCCAATAGGTCATTTTTCCCACCAAAGGTGCCTAGCGACCATACAAACAGGTTGTTTTGCCCACTGAAGGTGCCCAACGGGCTGTTTTTTCCACCAAAGGTGCCTAACGACCGTACCAACGAGTTGTTTTGCCCATCGAAGGTAGACAACGGGATGGTTTTCCCACCAAAGGTTCCTAGACACCGTTCCAACGCTTTGTTTTGGACACCGAAGGTGCCTAGTGACATGCCAAAGAGTTGTTTAGCCTACTGAGGGTGCCTAGCGACCTTACCAACAGGCTGTTTTTCCCACCAAAGGTTTTCAACTGACTGTTTTCCCACCAAAGGTGCCTATCGAACGTGCCAATGGGCAGTTTTGTGCACTGAAGATGCCTAGTGACCTTTCTAACGGGTAGTTTCACCCACCAAAGGTTCCTAATGATCGTGCCAATGGACTTTTTTTTCCACCAAAGGTACCTAGTGACCATTCTAACGAGCTGTTTTGCCCATCAACAAAGCATAGCGACTGTGCCAACAGCCTGTTTTGGCCACCGACGGTGCCTGGACACTGTGCCAATGGACTGTTTTGCCCACTGAGGGTGCCTAGGGACTATGCCAACGGGCTGTTTTGTCCACCGAGAGTGCCTGGCGACAGTGCCAATGGATTGTTTTGCCCACCGAGGAAGCCTAGGGATTGTGCCAATGGGCTGTTTTACCCACAGAAGGTGCCTAACAGACTATTTTTCCCACTGAAGGTGCCTAGCGACCGTGCCAACGTGCTGTTTTGCCCACCGAAAGTGCCCAACGGGATTTTTTTCCCACCAAAGGTGCCTAGCCACGTTTCCAACAGGCTATTTTACCCACCAAAGGTGCCTAGTGACCATGCCAATGAGTTTTTTGCCCACCGAGGGTGCCTAGGGATCGTGCCAGTGGGCTGTTTTACCCAACAAAGGTGCCCAATGACCTTTTTTTCCCACCGAGGTCGCATAGCAATCGTGCCAACAGGCTGTTGTGCCCACCAAAAGTGCCCAAATGGCTGTTTCTCTAGAAAAGGTGCCTAGTGAATGTGCCAATGGGCTATTTTGCCCACCGAAGGTGCCCAATTGGCTGTTTTTCCCACCAAAGGTTCCTATCGAATGTGCTAACGGGCAGTTTTGCCCATCGAAGGTGCCTAGTGAGCTTTTGAACCAGTTGTTTCGCCCACCGAAGGTACCTAATGATCATGCTAATGGGTTGTTTTGCCCACAGAAGGTGCCTAGTGACCATGTTAGTGGGTTGTTTTACCCACTGAGGGTGCCTAGGAACTATGCCAATGGGTTGTTTTTCCCACCGATAGTGCCCAACAGGCTATTTTTCCCACCGAGGTTGCCTACCAACTGTGCTGATGGGCTATTTCGGCCACCAACGGTGCCCTACTAACTATTTCTCCCATAAAAGGTGACTAACGAACATGTCAACGACTGTTTTGCCCATTGAAGGTGCCCAATAGGCTATCTTTCCCACCAAAGGTGCCTATCGAATGTGCCAATAGGCTGTTTTGCCCACCGAAGGTGCCTAGTGACCTTTCGAACAAGTTTTTTTGACCACGGAAGATGCCTAATGACCATGCCAATGGGCTGTTTTGCACATCAAAGGTGCCTAGTGAACTTCCAAAATGGGTTGTTTTGCCCATCGAAGATGCCTAGCAACTATGCCAATAGGTTGTTTTTCCAACCGAGGGTGCCTGGTGACCATGCCAACAGACTGCTTTGCCCATTGAGGGTGCCTAGGGACTATGCCAATGGGCTATTTTACACACCAAAGGTGCCCAATGGGTAGTTTTTCCCACCGAAAGTGCCTAGCGACCGTGCCTAGTGACCGTTCCCACCAGAGGTGCCCAACGGGTTGTTTTGCCCACTGATGGTGCCTAGTGACTATGCCAGCGGACTGTTTTCCCGCCGAAGGTGCCTACCGATAGTGTTAATGGGTTATTTTGCCCACCGAATGTGCCTATTAAGTGATTTTTCTCATCGAAGGGGCCTTTTTTCCCACCGAAAGTGCCTAATGACCGTGCCAATGGGTCGTTTTGCCCACCGAAGGTGCCTAGCGAACTTGTGAATAGGCTGTTTTTCCCACCCGAGGAGCCTAGCGACTTTGCGAATGGGTTGTTTTGCCCACTGTAGGCGCCTAGTGACTGTGCCAACGAGCAATTCTACCTGCCCAAGCTGCCTAGCATCCTTACCAATGGGTTGTTTTACCCACTGAGGTGCCTAGTGACCTTGCCAATGAGTTGTTTTGCCCACCAAGAGTGCCTAGCGACTGTGCCAATGGACTGTTTTGCCCACCGAGGGTGCCCAACTAGTTGTTTTTCCCATCATAGATGCCTAGCAAATGTGCCAACGGGTTGTTTTGCCCATCAAAGGTGCCTAGTGACCATGCGAATGAGCTATTTTACCAACCTTAGGTCCCTAGAGATCATGCCAATGGATTGTTCTGCCCACCAAGGGTGGGTAGCGATCGTGCCAAGAGGTTGTTTTGTCCACTAAGGGAGTCTAGCAACCGTGCGAATAGGTTGTTTTGCCCACCGGGGGTTGCTAGGGACCTTACCAACGGGCTATTTTACCCACTGAAGGTGCCCAATGAGTTTTTTTCCCACTAATGGTGCCTAGCCACCATTCCAACAGGTTGTTTTACCAAGCAAAGGTGCCTAGTGACCATGCCAACGAGTGTTTTTGCCCACCGAGGGTGCCTAGGGACTATGACAATGGCTGTTTTACCCACCAAAGGTGCCCAACGACCTTTTTTTCTCATCGAGGTTGGATAACAACTGTGCCAATAGGCTGTTGTGCCCACTAAAAGTACTCCACTGGCTGTTTCTCCTAGAAAAGGTTCCTAGTGAATGTGCCAATGGGCTATTTTGCCCACCAAAGGTGCCCAATTGGCTGTTTTTCCCACCAAAGGTGCCTATCGAATGTGCTAACGGGCAGTTTTACCCACCAAAGGTGCCTAATGACCTTTTGAAAGGGTTGTTTTTCCCACCGAATGTGCCTAATGATCGTGCCAATAGGCTGTTTTGCCCATCGAAGGTGCCTAGTGACCATGTCAGTGGGTTGTTTTACCCACCGAGGGTGCCTAGGAACTGTGCCAATAGGTTGTTTTTTCCACCGAAGGTGGCCAACAGGCTATTTTCCCCACCGAGGTTGTCTACCAACTGTGTTGATGGGCTATTTTGCCCACCGACGGTGCCGCACTAACTATTTCTCCCATAAAAGGTGACTAGCGAACATGTCAACGGCTGTTTGGCCCATTGAAGGTACGCAATAGGCTGTTTTTCCCGCCAAAGGTGCCTATCGAATGTGCCAATAGGCTATTTTGCCCACCAAAGGTGCCTAGTGACTTTTCGATCATGTTGTTTTGACCACGGAAGATGCATAACGACCATGCCAATGGGCTGTTTTGCACGCCAAAGGTGCCTAGTGACCTTCCAAATGCGATATTTTGCCCATCGAAGATGCCTAGCGACTATGCCAATAGGCTGTTTTTCCAATCAAGGATGCCTGGTAACCATGCCAATGGACTGCTTTGCCCATCGAGGGTGCCTAGGGACTATGCGAATGGGCTGTTTTACAAACCAAAGGTGCCCATGGGCAGTTTTTCCCACCGAAAGTGCCTAGCCGCCGTGCCTAGTGACCGTTCCCACCATAGATTCCCAACAGGTTGTTTTGCCCACTGATGGTGCCTAGTGACTATGCCATCGGACTGTTTTCCCGTCGAAGGTGCCTAGCGATAGTGTCAATGGGCTATTTTGCCCACCGAATATGCCCATTAAGCAATTTTTCTCACCGAAGGGGCCTAGCGGCCATGCCAATGGGATGTTTTGACCATCGAAGGTGTCTAACTACTGTACCAACCGGCTATTTTACCCACCAAAGGTACCCAATGGACTGTTTTTCCCAACGATGGTGATGTGCAACAAAGCAAGCGGGCTATTTTACCTACGGAAGCTGCCTAACAACTATTCCAAAGCATTATTTTTCCACTGAAGGTTCCTAGCGATCGTGCCAAAGGGTTTTTTTCTAAGAAAAGTTACCCAACGGGCCTTTTTTCCCACCGGAAGTGCCTAGTGACCGTGCCAATGGGCTGTTTTGCCCACCAAAGGTGCCTAGCGAAATTATGAACAGGCCATTTTGTCGACCCGAGGAGCCTAGTGGTTGTGCGAATGGGTTGTTTTGCCCACTGAAGGTGCCTAGTGACCGTGCCAATGAGCAATTCTACTCGCCCAAGCTACCTAGCGTCCCTACCAATGGGCTGTTTTGCCCACCGAAGGTGCCCAACTAGTTGCTTTTCCCATCATAGGTGCCTAGCAAATGTGCCAATGGGTTGTTTTGCCCATCGAAGGTGCCTAGTGACCATGAAAATGAGCTATTTTACTAACCTTAGGTCCCTAGAGATCATGCCAATGGATTGTTTTGCCACCGAGGGTGCCTAGCGATCATGCCAAAAGGTTGTTTTGCCCACTGAGGGTGTCTAGCAATCATGCCAATAGGTTGTTTTACCCATCGGGGGTTTCTAGGGACCGTGTCAATGGGCTATTTTACCCACTGAAGGTGCCCAACGAGTTGTTTTTCCCACTAAGGGTGCCTAGCCACTGTTCCAACAGGCTGTTTTAACCACCAAAGGTGCCTAGTGACCATGCCAACGAGTTTTTTTGCCCACCGAAGGTGCCTAGGGACCGTGCCAATGGACTGTTTTACCTACAAAAGGTGCCCAACGACCTTTTTTTCCCATCGACGTTATATAGCAATTTTGCCAACATGTTGTTGTGCCCACCAAAAGTACCCCACTGGCTGTTTCTCCCATAAAAGGTGCCTAGTGAATGTGCCAATGGGCTATTTTGCCCACCGAAGGTGCCCAATTGGCTGTTTTTCCCACCAAGGGTGCCTGTTGAATGTGCTAACGGGCAGTTTTGCCCACCGAAGGTGCCTAGTGAGCTTTTGAACCGGTTGTTTCACCCACCGAAGGTGCCTAACGATCGTGCCAATAGGCTATTTTGCCCACTGAAGGTGCCTAGTGACCATGTTAGTGGGTTGTTTTACCCGCCGAGGGTGCCTAGGAACTGTGCCAATGGGTTGTTCTTCCCACCGAAGGTGCCCAACAGGCTATTTTTCCCACCGAGGTTGCCTACCAACTGTGCTGATGGGCTATTTTGCCCACCGGCAGTGCCCTACTAACTATTTCTTCCACAAAAGGTGACTAGCGAACATGTTAACGGCTGTTTTGCCCATTAAAAGTGCCTAATAGGCTGTTTTTCCCACCAAAGGTGCCTATCAAATGTGCCAACAGGCTGTTTTGCCCACCGAAGGTGCCTAGTGACTTTTCGAACATGTTGTTTTGACCACGGAAGATGCCTAATGACCATGCCAATAGGCTATTTTGCACACCAAAGGTGCCTAGTGACCTTCCAAATTGGCTGTTTAGCTAATCGAAGATGCCTAGCGACTATGCCAATAGGCTGTTTTTCCAACCGAGGGTGCCTGGTGACCATACGAATGGACTGCTTTGCCCACCGAGGGAACCTAGGGACTATGCCAATGGGTTGTTTTACACACCATAGGTGCCCAACGGGCAGTTTTTCCCACCGAAAGTGCCTAGCCATCGCGCCTAGTGACCGTTCCCACAAGAGGTGCCCAACAGGTTGTTTTGCCCACTGATGGTGCCTAGTGACTATGCCAGCGGACTGTTTTCCCGTCAAAGCCTAGCGATAGTGTCAACGGGCTATCTTGCCCACCGAATGTGCCCATTAAGCGATTTTTCTCACCGAAGGGGCCTAGCGGCCATACCAACGGGATGTTTTGACCATCAAAAGTGTCTAACTACTATACCAACCGGTTATTTTACCTACCAAAGGTGCCCAACGGACTGTTTTTCCTAATGATGGTGACGAGAAACAAAGCAAGCGGGCTATTTTGTCCACGGAAGCTGCCTAACGACTATTCCAAAGCATTATTTTTCCACTGAAGGTTCCTAGTGACCTTGCCAATGGGTTGTTTTGCCCATCGAGAGTGCCTAGAGACTATGGCAACAGGTTGTTTTGCTCACTGAAGAGGCCCAACTAGTTTTTTTTCCCATTATAGGTGCCTAGCAAATGTGCCAATGGGTTATTTTGCCCATCGAAGGTTCCTAGTGACCATGCAAATGAGCTATTTTACTAACCTTAGGTCCCTACAGATCATGCCAATGGATTGTTTTTCCCACCGAGGGTGCCTAGCGATCGTACCAAAAGGTTGTTTTGCCCACTGAGGGTGTCTAGCAACCGTGCCAATAGGTCGTTTTGCCCATCGGGGGTTTCTAGGGACCGTGCCAATAGGCTATTTTACCCATTGAAGGTGCCTAACGAATTATTTTTCCCACTAAGGGTGCCTAGCGATCGTGCCAACAGGCTGTTTTGCCCACCAAAGGTGACTAACAACTGTTCCAACAGGTTATTTTCCCATTAAAGGTGACTAGCAATCATTCCAACAGGTTGTTTTTCCCACCAAAGGTGGATAATGACCATGCCAACGGGTTGTTTTGCCTATGTAAGGTGCCTATCGATCATGCTAATGAGCTTTTTTCCCTACCAAAGGTGCCTAGCCACTATGCCAACTGGCTTTTTTCCCCTCCGAAAGTGTGTAAACAGGTTGTTTTGCCCACCAAAGGTACTTCAACATGTAGTTTTTTCCACCGAATGTGCCTAGCGACTGTGTCAACGGACTGTCTTGTCCACCGAAGGTGCACCAATGTGCTATTTTTCCCATCGAAGGTGCCTAACTACCGTGCCAAAGTTTTGTTTTACCCATCCAAGATGCCCAACTAACTGTTTTTCCACCAAACGTAGAAAGCGGACGTGTCAACGGGCTGTTGTGCCCACCAAAGGCACCTAGCGACATTGCCAATAGGTTGTTTTGCCCATTAAGGCACCTAACGATCATGCCAATGGGTTGTTTTGACCATCGAGGGTTTCGAGAGACTATGCCAGTGGGCTGTTTTGTCCATTGAAGGTGTCTAACGACTGTACCAACGGGCTATTTTACCCACCGAAGGTGCCCAACAGATTATTTTGCCCACCGATGGTGCCTAGCGACTGTGCCAACATACTGTTTTCCCACCAAAAATATGCCAACGAGCTATTTTTCCCACCAGAGGTGCCTAGCAACTGTGTCAATAGGTTGTTTTGCCCACCAAAGGTGCCCAACGGGCTATTTTTCCCACCGAATGTGCCAAGCCACTGTGCCAACGGGTTGTTTTGCCCACCGAGGCTGCCTAGCGATCGTGTAAATGGGCTATTTTGCCCATCGAAAGTGCCTAAATGACTGTTTTCCCACCAAATGTGCCTAACAAACGTGGCAATAGGCTATTTTACCCATCGAAGGTGCCTACTGACTGTGCCAACATACTGATTTATCCATCGAAGGTGCACAACGAGTTGTTTTGCCCACCAAGATTGCCCACCGATTGTGCCAACGGGCTATTTTTCCCATTGAAGGTGCCCAACTGACTGTTTCTCCCATCAAAGGTGCCTAGGGAACGTGCCAACGGGCTCTTTTGCCCACCGAGGGTGCTTAAGCAAACGTGCCAACGGGTTCTTTTGTCCATCCATGGTGCCTAGAGACCATACCAATGGGTTGTATTACCCATCGAGGGTGCCTAGGGACCGTGCCAACTGGCTGTTTTGCCCATCAAAAGTGCCCAACGGGCTATTTTTTCCACCTAAGGTGCCTAGCAACTGTGCCAACAGGCTGGTTTGCCCACCAAAGGTGACTAATGACTTTTCCAATAGGTTATTTTTCCACCGAAGGTGACTAGCGACCATTCTAACGGGTTGTTTCTCCCCACCGAAGGTGGCTAGCAATTGTGTGAAGGGGCTGTTCTACCCACATAAGGTGCCTAGCGAGTGTTCAAACGGGCCTTTTTCCCCATTAAAGGTGCCTAACGACAGTGCCAACTGGCTGTTTTTTCCACCGAAGGTGCCTAGCGACTGTACCAATGGGCTGTTTTAACAACCGAAGGTGCCTAGAGATTGTACCAACCGACTGTTTTAGCAACCCAAGGTGTATAGCGATTGAACCAAAGGCTTGATTTGTCCACCAAAGGTGCCTAACGACCGTGCCGACAAGATGTTCTACCCACTGAAGGTGCCCAACGAGCTATTTTTCCCACCGAGGCAACCAGGTGCCTAGCAACTGTGCCAACGGGGTCTTTTACCCACTGAAGGTGCCCAACGGGTTCTTTTACCCACTGATGATGCCTAGCAACTGTGCCAACGGACTGCTTTCCCATAAAAGGTGTGCCAACGGGCTATTTTTCCCACCAAAGGTGTCTAGCGACCGTGCCAACAGGCTGTTTTCCCTACCTAAGGTGCCCAACGAGCTTTTTTCTCACCAAAAATGCCTAGTGACTGTTCCAATGAGTTGTTTTGCCCACCAAAGGTGGCCAATAAGCTGCTTTTCCCACCGAAGGTGCCTAGCCACCATTCCAAGATGCTGTTTTGCCCACCCAAGGTACCTAGTGACCTTACCAATGAGTTGTTTTGCTTATCGAAGGTGCCTAGTGGCCTTGCCAATGGGTTGTTTTGCCCTGTAAAGGTGTCCAACTGGTTGTTTTTCTCACCAAAGGTGCCTGTCGAACGTACAAACCGGCTGTTTTGCCCACAGAAGATGCCTAGTGACCTTTCTAACGGGTTATTTCACTCACCAAAGGTGCCTAAAGACCGTGCCAACGAGCTATTTTGCCTATCGAAAGTGCCTAGTGACCACTCGAGCGGGCTATTTGGCCCATCGAAGATGCCTAACGACTGTGCCAATAGGTTATTTTTCCTATCGAGGTTGCCTACTAACTATGCCAATATGCCATTTTTCCCACCGAAGGCGTGCCACTTACTGTTTCTTCTACAAAAGGTGACTAGAAAACATGTCAACAAGTTGTTTTGCCCACCGAAGGTGCCCAACTAGCTGTTTTTTCCACGAAAGATGCTTATCGAACATCCCAACGGACTGTTGCTCCCATCGAAGGTGCCTAATGACCTTTAGAATGGGTTGTTTCGGCCACCGAAGGTCCCTAATGACAATACCAACGAGTTGTTTTACCCACTGAGGGTTCCTGGCGACTGTGCCAATGGATTGCTTTGCTTGTCGAGGCTGCCTAGGGACTGTGCCAACGGGCTGTTTTACCCACCAAAGGTTCCCATCGGGCTTTTTTTCCAACAGAAGGTGCCTAGCGATCGTACCAATGGGTTGTTTTTCCCACCGAAGGTGCTCAGTGACCTTTTGAACGGGTTGTTTTGGCCACCGAAGGTGCCTAATGAAAATGCCAACGAACTGTTTTGCCCACTGAGGGTGCCTGGCGACCGTGCCAATGGATTGCTTTGCCTACCGAGCATGCCAAGGGACTATGTCAACGGGCTCTTTTACCCACCGAAGGTGCCCAACGGGCTTTTTCCCATCGAAGGTGCCTAGCGACCTTGTCAACGAGCTATTTTGCCCACTGAACGTGCCCATCTGGCTGTTTTTCCCACCAAAAGTTACTAGCGACTGTGCTTAGTGACTGTGCCCAACAAAAGTGCCCAACAGGTTGTTTTGCCTACCGATGGTGCCTAGCTACTGTGCCAACGGACTGTTTTCCCGCTGAAGGTACCTAGCGATCGTGTCAACAGGCTATTTTGCCCACCGAATGTGCCCAATGAGCGATTTTCCCACCGAAGGGGCTTAGCAGCCAAGCCAACAGGATGTTTTCCCCATCAAAGGTGTCTAGCTACTGTGCCAATGGGCTGTTTTACCCACCAAAGATGGTTGTTTTTCCCACCGAAGGTGCCTAGCGACCATGCCAACAGGCTGTTTTGCCTACCAAAGGTGCCCAATGGGATCTTTTTCCCACCGAATGTGCCGAGCCAACATTCCAACAGGCTGTTTTATCCACAGAAGGTGCCTAGTGACCATGCCAACTAGTTGTTTTGCCCAACGAGGGCACCTAGGGATCGTGCCAACAGACAGTTTTACACACTAAAGGAGCCTAACGACCTTTTTTCCCACCGAGATGCATACCAACCATGCCAATGGGCTGTTTTGCCCACCAAAAGTGCCCCGCTGGCTGTTTTTCCCACGAAAGGTGCCTAGTGAACGTGTCAACGTGCTGTTTTGCCCACCAATGGTGCCCAATTGGTTGTTTTTCCCAACAAAGGTGCCTATCGAATGTGCCAATGAGCAGTTTTACTCGCTGAAGATGCCTAGTGACCTTTCGAACGGGTTGTTTCACCCACCAAAGGTGCCTAACAACTATGTCAACGGGCTATTTTGCCCACCCAAGGTTCTTAGTGATCATGTCAGTGGGTTGTTTTACCCACCGAGGGTGCCTAGGAACTGTACCAATGGGTTGCTTCATCCACCGAAGGTGCCAACAAGCTATTTTCTCAACTGAGATTGCCTACCAGCTGTGCCAATGGACTGTTTTGCCCACCGAAGATGCCCCATTTACTGTGTCTCCCACAAAAGGTGACTAGCGAATGTGTGGACAAGCTGTTTTGCCCACCGAAGGTGCCCAACTGGTAGTTTTTTCCCACCAAAGGTGCTGTCGAACGTGCCAATTGGCTGTTGTGCCCACCGAAGGTGCCTAGTGATCTCTCGAATGGGTTATTTTACCCACCGAAGGTGCCTAACGACCATGTCAACGGGCTACTTTGCTCACTAAATGTGCCTAGTAATCATTCGAATGGGTTGTTTTTCCCATCAAAGATGCGCAGCGATCGTGCCAACAGGCTGTTTTGCCCACCGAGGGTGCCCAGCGACCGTCCCAATGGATTGCTTTGCCCACTGAGGGTGGCTAGGGACTATGCCAACGTACTATTTTACCCACTGAAGGTGCCCAACAAGCTTTTTTTTCCCACCGAAGGTGCCTAGTGACCATGCCAAGGGGTTGTTTTGCTCATCAAAGGCGTCCAACTGGCTGCGTTTCCCACCACAGGTGCCTACCCACGTTTCCAACGGGCTATTTTGCCCACCGAGGGTGCCTACCGACCTGGCCAATGGGCTAATTAACCCGCCGAAGGTGCCCCACTGGCTATTTTTCCCACCAATGGTGCCTATTGAATGTGCCAACGGGCTGTTTTTCCCATCGAAGGTCCCTAGTTACCTTTCGAACTGGTTGTTTCACCTACTAAAGGTGCCTAACGACTGTACCAACGGGCTATTTTACCGATCGAGGGTGCCTAGTGATTATGCCAATGGGCTGTTTTACCCACCGAGGGTGCTTAGGGACCGTGCCAACAGCCTGTTTTGCCCACCGAATGTGCCTAGCTGCCATTCCAACGGGTTTTTTTCCTACTGAAGGTGCCTATTAACCATGCCAACGAATTGTTTTACCCACCGAGGGTAGCTAGCGGCCTTGTCAATGAGCTGTTTTTCCCACGGAGGGTGCCTACTTGGCTTTTTTTCCCACGGAGGGTGCCTAGCGACTCTGCCTACAAAAAGTGCCCAACGGGTTGTTTTGCGCACCGATGGTGCCTAGCAACTGTGCCAGTGACTGTTTTCCCACCAAAAGAGCCTAGTGATAGTGTCAACGAGCTATTTTGCCAACCAAATGTGCCCAATGAGCCGTTTTTCCCACCCTAAGGGGCCTAGCGGTCACGCTAATGGGATGTTTTGCCCATTGAAGGTGTCTAGCTATCATGCCAACGGGTTGTTTTACCCACCAAAGGTGCCTAATAGGCTGTTTTTCCCTCTGAAGGTGCCCAGCGACCGTGCCAATCGGCTGTTTTGCCCGCCGAAGGTGCCTAGTAGGATGTTTTGCCATTGAAGGTGCCTAGCCACCATTCCAACGGGCTATTTTACCCACCAAAGGTGCTTAGTGACCATGCCAACGAGTTGTTTTGCCCAACGACGGCACCTAGTGATCGTGCCAATGGGTTGTTTTACCCACCAAGGATGCCTAACGACTTTTTTTCCCACCGTTAATGCATAGCAACCATGCCAATGGGCTGTTTTACCCACCGAAAGTGCCCCACTAGCTATTTCTCCCACTAAAGATGCCTAGTGAACGTGTCAACAGGTTTTTTTGCCCAACAAAGGTGCCCAGTTGGCTATTTTTCCCACCAAAAGTGCCTATCGAATGTGCCAACGGATAATTTTGCCCACCGAAGGTGCCTAGCAAACTTTCGAACGGGTTGTTTCGCCCACCAATGGTGCATAGGGACTGTGCCAATGAGCTGTTTTACCCACCAAAGGTGCCTAGCAACTGAGCCAACGATCTGTTATGCCCACTGAAGGTACCTAACGGGCTGCTTTTCCCACCAAAGGTGCATAGCCACCGTGTAAATGGGTTATTTTTCCCACCGAAGATGGGCAATCGACTGTTTTTCCACCAAAGGGGTCTAGCGAACATCGTAACGTGTTGTTTTGCCTGCCATAGATGCCTAGCGACTGTGCCAACTAAATGTTTTGCCCACCTAATATACCTAACCAACATGCCAACGGGCTGTTTTGCCTACTGAGTTGCCTAGCAACTATGCCAATGGACTGTTTTATCCAATAAGGGTGTGTAGAGACCCTGTCAACTAGCTGTTTTGCCCACCAAAGGTGCCTAGCGACCATGTCAATGGGCTATTTTACCCATCGAAGGTGCTCAGCAGGTTGTTTGCCCACCAATGGAGCCTAGCATCAGTGCCAACAGACTATTTTCCCACCAAAGTTGTGCCAACAGGCCTTTTATCCAAGCAAAGGTGCCTAAAGACTGTGCAAACAGGCTGTTTTGCCTACCGAAGGTGCCCAATAGATTGCTTTTTTCCCACGAAGGTGCCTAGCCACCGTTCTAGTGCACTGTTTTGCCCATCGAAGGTGCCTAGTGACCATGCCAACGAGTTGTTTTCCCACCGAGGGTGCCTAGCAACCTTACCAATGGGTTGTTTTTCCCACCGAAGGTGCCTAGCGACCGTGCCAATAGGCTGTTTTGCCCACCCAAGGCACCCAACAAGCTGCTTTTCCCACCGAAGGTGCCTAGCCACCTTTCCAACGGGTTGTTTTGCCCACCGAAAGGTTTCCTAATGTCCTTGCCAATGAGTTATTTTACCCATTGACGGTGCCTACAGACCTTGCCAACGGGTTATTTTGCCCACCGAAGGTGCCCTACTGGCTATTTTTCCTACCAATGGTGCCAACCGAATGTGCCAATGGGCTGTTTTTCCCATCAAAGGTCCCTAGTGACCTTTCGAATGGGTTGTTTCTCACAACAATGGTTCCTAACGACCATGCCATTGGGCTGTTTTGTCGATCGAGGGTGCTTAGCGACTGTGCCAATGAGCTGTTTTACCTACCGAGGGTATCCAGGGACCATGACAATGGGATGTTTTTCCCACTAAAGGTGCCTAGCCACCGTTCCAATGGGCTGTTATGCCCACCAAGTGTACCTAACGACCTAGCAAACGAGTTGTCTTACCCACTGAAGTTGCCCAACTTGTTGTTTTTCCTACTAAAGCTACCTAACGACTGTGCCTAGTGGCAGTACCCACCAAAGGTGCCCAACGGGTTGTTTTGCCCACTGATGGTGCTAATAACTGTGCCAGCGGACTGTTTTCCCACCGAAGGTGCCTGGCGATCATGTCATCGGGCATTTTTGCCCACCGAATGTGCCCAAGGAGCGATTTTTCCCATCCAAAGGGCCTAGTGGCCATGCCAACTGGATGTTTTGCTCATCAAAGGTGTCTAGCTACGACGCCAATGGGATGTTTCACCCACCGATGGTGCCCAACGGGCTGTTTTGCCCACCAAAGGTGCCTAGTGACAATTCAAACGGGATGTTTTGCACATTGAAGGTGTCTAGCTACCGTGCCAACGGGTTGTTTTACCCACCAAAGGTGTCTAATGGGCTGTTTTTCCCACCGAAGGTACCTAGTGACCATGCTAATCGGCTGCTTTGTCCATCAAAGGTGCCCAATGGGTTGTTTTGCCTGCCGAAGGTGTCTAGCGATCATGCCAACTGGCTGTTTTGCACACAAAAGTTACCTAGCGACTGTGCCAACAGGCTATTTTGCCAATTGAGGGTGCCTAGCGACAGCGCCAATAGGTTACTTTACCCACCGAAAGTGCCCAACTAGTTGTTTTGCCCACCGATGGTCCATAGCAACCTTGTCAATGGGCTGTTTTCCCACCAAAGGTGTGCCAACAGACTGTTTCTCCCATCAAAGGTTCCTAGCGACAGGACCAACAACCTATTTTGCCCACTGAAGGTGCCCAACGGGCTATTTTTCTCACCGAAGATGCCTAGCTACCATGACAACAAGTTGTTTTTCCCACCAAACGTGCCTAGTGACCATGCTAACAGGTTGTTACTGTTGGTTCGCATATGGCCCGAGTATTCACAATACGCAGCGGAATGGACCATACTACACACCAAGAAGTATAACTGAAAATCACAACATGTACGAAATTACCTCTTGACGCAGATTGGTATTTGTTTTTCTGATTTGTAGATGCTGCAATGTACGAACGTCCTTTATCGGTATCCACACCAGGATGAATGATCCGGGTAGTAGCTAATATGGGGTAGCACGTTCCGAATCACTTTTTAAATGCCACATAATTTTTCTCTCGAAAGAAGAACGAATAGCTAGTGCTAGGTGGCTAGGGTTTTCGTATCATCTCTAACGAGACATAAGTTCTCTATTTACAGAGAAACCCTAATCCTTATTCCTGTTAGGAATAAGAATATCATAATCCTAAACCCATTAGGATTATGGAAGCTAAATAAGTTTCGGCCTATATTATATCTCATATAATAAACGCCATACAACTTAATTCAATCTAGCCCAATAAATATATCGACATATATTTATTTAGTGCCTAACAAATTAGGCCAAGAGAATAAGCCCAGATCACATCACTCTCTGTGTACAACCCTACAGGCTCATTTGATGTTAGCAATGGGCCTGATCACATGTCAAGGCTCATAAGTCATAAGCGGCCTCTAGCAAGACATTATGACTACCCAAATCAAATAAGGATCGGTAATCCGATTTAACCTGTAACCATGGTTATAAACTCAGTCCCTTTGTAACACGATATCAAGATTAATCATAAGGCATAGTACATGTCAACCTTTGATTAATCATAGTTTCTTAATTCCCAAGTTGACTGACTATAACAAATGACATTGATGGCTCCTCATCAATTCATTTGAGCACGACCATGCATTTCTTCAGTCAAACTTGTCAAGAAGCCCAAATGATATCTCTCTCATTTAAGAGAGGTACAAATCTGATCTACGTCATACACATCCCTCCGTATGATTCATTTAATGTCCAACATAAGACTACTTGTTATCCAGTTAAAGATAACTTAATCTAATGTCAAAACACTGAATTCCTCATGTAAGGAACTATGATGACTTCAGGTCAATGGACTAAAGTCAAACCATATTAAGAATCACTAATGACATGAAACTATGTAGTTTTCTCTCTGTGGGTCGGTCCAACATATGTTCTCTAACATATATCTATGTATCTGATTTGATAACTAATATCCATGATCAGTAAAATATGATCATCAATTAGAACACATACTAGGCTTAATTCATTATTGGTGACCAGGGATAGTTTAGAATAGTATTATAATGCTTATGGTTTTACTATCAAGTCACATACTTGATGACGTAAGCCTAATACTATTCATAAAATGTAAATCACATTACATAAACAATATACATGCATATATAAAAGAATACTTCATAATATATAAATAATAAGTCAGAATGTCAGTAAAAAAGTCACATATGACCATTGGCCTAGGGCACACTACTAGCAAGCTTGAGTACTACTTCCACTGCTTTTGAGCTTGTACACACTGACTTGTGGGGGCCCTACAAAGTTGCAAATATATGTGGTTCACATTACTTTCTTACAGTGGTTGATGATTTCTCTGAAGCCATTTGGACATATCTTCTCCACAGTAAATGCCAAGCTTTGCCTACTCTTATTACCTTCATCAAATATATTCAAAACCACTTTCATCTACTCCCAAATACGTTAGATTAGACAATGGTGCTGAATTTGTCTCTATAGAAAGCTCCAAATTTTTTTGTAGCCTTAGAATTATACATCAGAGGTTCATGATATATATACCTCAACAGAATGGGGTTGTGGAGAGAAAACATAGACATCTTGTAGCAACTGCAAGAGCTATTATGTTTCATATTGCTTTTCTAAAATACTTCTGGGGGGAGTGTGTCTTGTCTGCAATGTATCTTATTAATAAAATGCCTATGTCTCAGTTAGGCTAGAAGCCTCCTCATGAAATTCTGTTTCAAAAATCTCCCTCTACTGATCACCTTCGAGTCATTGATTGTTTGAGTTATGCTACAAAAATAGGACAAACCAAAGACAAATTTGATGCCAAAGCCAAAAAATGCATACTTGTGGGTTATTCCTCATGTTAGCAAGGATACAAGCTTTATGATCTCAACAGCAAAACTTCATTTTTTTCTAGAGATGTTATATTTCATGAGCATGTTTTCCCTTTTAAATCCAGTCCTTCTGATAAAAGTATAACAGATGATCAGTCTCTTACATTTTTTTCTTCTGCAGAACTTACTTTTGCAGATGAAAATCTTTTCCCTTCTCCTGTTGTTCCTCCTATTGAGTCAGCTTCAGATTATGTGTCTGAACATTCTTCTCCTGAATCTATTTCTCTAGTTATTCCTATTGTTATGCCTCCAGATCCAACTATTGATTCTCCAGTAATAAGAAGGTCTTAGCGAGTCAAAAGCCAGCCACATTGGCTGAAGGATTTTGCTTTAAACGTTAAAACAAACACAAACACTAGTCATCCTCTTTTTCATTACATAGACTTCCAGCATTTACCCCAAGACTATATAGCCTCTTTAGCTTCAATATTAACTATTTAGGAACCTGTGAGTTATCTTGATGCTAGCAGGCAAGAAGGCTAGGTAAGTGCAATGGACAAAGAACTCGAAGCATTGGAGAAGAGAAGAATGAGACATGGGAACTTATTACTCTTCCTTTTGGTCATAAATTTATCTCATCTAAAAAGGTTTATAAGACTAAATTTAACCCGGATGGAACGGTGGAGAGGTTGAAAGCAAGACTTGTGATTCTCGGATTTGATCAGAGGGAAGGTGAGGATTACAAACATACATTTTCACCTGTGGCAAAATTAGCCACTGTCAGAATTTTTCTTGCTTTAGCAACAACAAAGAAGTGGATTATTCATCAGCTAGATACTAATAATGCTTTCCTCCATGGTTACATTGATGAGGAGATATACATGATGCCTCCTGAGGGATATAAGAAAACAACAAATGGGCAGGTTTGCAAGTTTAAGAAGTCACTTTATGGCCTCAAGCAGGCTTCAAGATAGTGAAATAAGGAGCTTACTAAGTTTCTGGTGGCAAGGAATTCATTTAGTCTAAGAATGATTACTCACTGTTTGTCAAGAAGAAAGGTGAAGACATTACAGTGATTCTTATCTATGTGGATGGCATGCTTATAACAGGCAGCTGTGAGTCTGAAATTGCAGATATTAAGGTAACTCTTGATCAAGAGTTTACTGTCAAGGATTTAGGATTAGCTCGATACTTTCTTGGTCTTGAAATTTGCAAAAGTGATGATGGAACTTATTTGCACCAACGAAAATATATACTGGATCTGTTGCAGGATGCACATCTCTCAGCTGCTAAGTCAATTAAAGTGCCACTTCCACATCTTAAGCTTTCTCTAGATAAAGGTGAAGAACTACCAGATCCTGAACTCTACAGAAGGCTTATTGGAAGATTACTCTATCTCACTTTAACTAGACTTGACATATCCTATGCAGTCCAGCAGTTAAGCCAGTTTATTTCGGCTCCTAAATTTCCTCACCTAGAAGCTACTAATCAAGTCTTGAGATATCTTAAGGGCACCATTTCTAAAGGCTTGTTTTATCCTGCTCAGGATGATTAGAAGTTGACAGGATTCACTGATTATGATTGGGCAACATATCCCATGAGCAGAAAGTCTCTTACTGGTTATTGTGTTTTTCTTGGTCATTCTTTGGTTTCCTGGAAAACTAAGAAGCAAGCCACAATCTCACGTTCATCAGCTAAAGCCGAATATAGGAGCATGGCAGTCACAACTTGTGAGCTTTTATGGATAAGCTACCTACTTCAAGACTTACATATACATGTGCATGTGCATCTTCTTGTGACTTTGTTTTGTGACAAGAAGGCCACACAATAGATTGCTGCAAATCTATGTTTTCATAAGAGAACTAAGCACTTCGATATTGATTGTCACTTCACTAGAGAGAAGATTCAAGATGGGTTTCTGTAGACAGCCTACATTCCCTCACAGTTGTAGTTAGTTGATATCATGACAAAGGCCTTGAGTCACAAGCAACACAACTTTATTTCGGACAAGTTGGGACTTCTAAGTCCAACTTGAAGGGGAGATATGAAAAGTATGTGGTAAAATATATAAAGTTAGGTCCTGATCTGTAAATAGTTAAAGTGATTCCTTATTTATGCTAATTGATATGAACTAACTTTTGTGTAAAAACATAACAGGAAGTTCCTATATAAATATTCTGCTTGAGCTCATATCAGAGTGATCTGATTTTTTTCAAAATCCCTCTTCTCGAGTTTTCCTCTCAAATTAACATTAATCAACATCAACTTTTTATGGACATGAGAGGATAACCTCAAAAGTCTACGAATCCAAGAAGCTTGAAAGAGTTGTCGCGAGCATCATTTGATCCAATAACGTTAACGTGTTTTTAAATTCCTTTCGTATCTTCAAGCAGTGCCTAGCTGCTAAACCTCGTGAGCTTGCAAAGATATGAACCATATCATAAGATACAATTATTAATTACACTTTCTAGTTCAATTAAACTCCACAAATTAAAGATGGAAACTATTCAGACTACTCATTTTAAGAAATTGATTGTCTCACCTTTTCATCAACAAGCACATTAAGAACCTTAAAAACTCTGGTTTTATGACCAATCAACCTAGATAAATACGATAACATTAGTTGGCGGAATCATAAGCGAAAAGAAAATTATGAATAAACAACAACAACAAAATTTTCATCAAAGTTAGGCCATCCCGTGAAATCTTCCACTTCGAATGTGCAAGTTAGACGATTCTATGACGATCATTAATTGATCCAACTCATCAAGCTGCTCAAAATCTCATTTACAAATTTACTTGTAACCAAAAAAAGAAGAAAAAGAAAAAAGAAAACACGACCCATACAAAGCCAGTCCGAATCTTAGACATTTTTCTCTCATTTTGTCAGCTTATATCCAAGTAGGCCATGTGTATACAATGAAGCATTGAGTGGACCACGTGGTCCACTCGTGAGTAGCTTGAAAGCGATAAGCGATTACTGTTCCACGTGGCCTACTCTTAATCAAACCTTTTGTCCAATGTGGTCGCTCTCTCGACATTGTACTTTAGGTCCTGTCTTTGCGCTAGATTGTTAGTACTTTTGGTTCTATCGTAGATTAGGTCAGTGTTTTCTCTTTTAGAACATGAATTGGGTTCAGACTGACCTTTTTTCTTACTAAATTAAGGTTTCAATGTTCTTGTACTATGTTCTAAAGTTAATTAATCTTAAAACTTGAATAATCACATAAATGAGACATTACGGCTATTAGTAGCCTCATTCTTCCTATCTGTCACTCGTTCTTAATATAGAAACAAAACCTTTATAAAATTCATTTTATTTATTAAGTATATTTAAAAAGTTATTGAACTTAAATGCCCAATTAACCCTGACAGCTGGTTGACTCTGTAGCTTACAGGGATTCAACAATTTTCGTCACGAATGAAATTTAAAAAACTATAGGGGATAGATAGTTTCGCAAACTTTCCAATTTTACGTGATCGTCTTTGACACAAATAAAAA
Organism: Erythroxylum baracoense; assembly: GCA_025629805.1. Classification (NCBI taxonomy): domain Eukaryota; kingdom Viridiplantae; phylum Streptophyta; class Magnoliopsida; order Malpighiales; family Erythroxylaceae; genus Erythroxylum; species Erythroxylum baracoense. The sequence continues at coordinate 2,058 of JAOTAY010027570.1, read as the reverse complement.
CAAAAAAATCAATCAAAAGAAAAATAATAGATGACACTAGAAATTTGATAACGCTGTTCCGAAATCCTTCCCTATGTCTGCGGGGCCCTCATCCAGATTAATACTTTTATCGAAGTACAATATATTTACCCACAACTTTACTGAGCCGACACCACTCAACCCTTGACACTATCTCTCAACCTCACTTCTCGTGAAAGATTTTCATTCTTAATAACACAACCGACTCGTGTTAATCTCGATAGAGGATTTTTCTGAACAACTTTAATAAAAGACAATTAAACAAATAACTCAAGTGATCAATCAACTAAGAATAGAACAATAATACACTTGAGATAAAAGAGAAGAACAACTTCCCGTAAAGTTCAGCTCCACTGAAATAAATCTGGAAGTCGTCACAACAACAATGGTCTGATTCACGCAAAATTCATAATCAAGTCACGAAAACTTTTGCAAAAATCATAGATGCAAGAACATTCAATCAACGACAACACATCAAAGAAAAAGCAGCACAAAACCATTCAGCCCAGGTGATGTGATCCATAGAAATTCCAGCACAAAGATAACTAGCTGATTCACACAATTCTCAAAAGAAAATTACTGCTGCACTTACAAACCCATTAACCATGCACAATTATGAAAAGTATAGCACATATAAAAATCCTAATAGAAAACCACACACTATAGGTTGCGTCTTTTTTCCACCTTCAGCTATTTTTCAAAAAACCAATTCGTGCACGCTTCACTGTTGATGCAACCTCTGCAGATTCCCGTTTTTCCCTTATTGAAACTTACACAATCCTTGCTTTGAAGAGCCACACAAACATATGCACACCTTTGAACCAAAAACAAGAACAAAAGCAATCACAAAGCCACTCACGTTGCACTCAAAACATTAGCTGTAAATTTTTCACACAAAGCCACACCTGCGTAAAAACCAATTAACACACCCACACATTCAAAGCACTTACACTACTCCCATAGACATCAGCCGTAGGTTCACAACACAAAGCCACATCTGCTTATATTTTAGAGAACCACTTCATTCACAATCAAAACATCCGACTTTTACCCTATAGCCTCTGCTTTTACGTAAAATAACTTAAATCACAATAAAACTTCCAACAATACCCTTCAGCCACATCACTTACGTAATTGCCCAACAAGTCTTCACTAAATCCACATCTATGGAAAATAGGATTCTATACTATCTAGAACATTATCCAACTAGTTCTTTTTGAATCCAAGATAATAAAAATCTGATAAGTCCAATTTGTAAAAATATGTCAAAATAAAATAATTAGATATATACACCATATATCTAACAATCTCTCCCCTTTTTGGTATATTGGTCACAAATACTAAATTCCCCCTAAATCACATAATTGGATATATAAGAACTCCCTCTCAATCCAACATCAAGTTCCAAAGAATATCCATAGAAACAATAATCCAATCATCCAAAATTTTCCCCCTTGGGACAAGAAGATGCCAAAAAGTAAGATGAATAATCACATATATGCCTTGAAATCACCCCTGAATGGAACAGTCACCAAAAAACAATTTGATGTCTCCCCTTAGGATAAAACAGTGTCAAAACGCAGAATCATAAGAATCAATAATAGGTGTAGAGAAAGAATCATAGGCATGTCAAGATGACAATTTACCACCATTTGAAACACCGAGAGATGTGCCTGAAAGAGAGAGAGAGACCTATACTAATGAGAGAGTTGAAAAGTCTTCGGTGGAGCCAAATAAAAGTCACAATGCAAACTACTAAAAAGATGAGACGACAATGGCAACATAAAAACTAAAGAAGACATTTTTTTACATTTCTTTTTTTTAAACAACAAAAAAACTTCAAAAATGTAAAGTACATAGCCCCTGTGCCCCTCGAAGAAATTCAAACCTGGGCTTATTCCTCATCACATTATCTCGATCATCAACTATCTGATTGATTTCTTCATCTAAAGTAACTGACTTATCCTTAATCTAAACAGTTACTTCAAAAGCAATAACTAACTGTGAATATAAACACTTTCTTATTTTTCCTTCACTACA